>NDGN011440063.1:0-15218 GCA_002564285.1 Tympanoctomys barrerae
GAACTCAGATCCTTGTGTTTGCCAGTCAAGCGCTTATCCTACTGAGCCATCTCCCTGGCCCTCTATCTGTCTTTCAATGTTAGTATTATTAGTACAGATTTTTTCAACAATTTCAAAATGTAGACACAAAGAGCACCATATTGAAAGTCACACTTTCACCAATAAAATGTGGTGGGAACCATTACAACACTTTATTTTCAGTAAGAAGTCTGGTAGAACAGTGATGAAGATGTACCTTAGGACAGTAACCACACAGCCTGAGCCACATGCCACAAATATGTGATAAATATGAGTGTGGGCTGGCACAGTGAGGTGTGACATATTGGCTGGAAACTCAGAAAGTTCAAGAATGTCTCATCAAACTTCAGTTTTAACCTGGTAGCATAGCAGCTTGGTTTTCTAAGTAATCTCTCCACAAATTAGAGCATGACATTGGAGCACTGTAAGTATCTCTCTCATCAGCTGGCTGGCTCGCATTCTCCATGTGCCTCCTGTGCATCTTCTCTCTGGCTAACTCAAGGAATATCTTTAATGGGTCTAAAGGCTCATTTGGCTCCTCTGAAGGGAATATCACTGTGAGTCCCCAGTTGTGTGCCACCAGTTGATTCAAGGTTGGTAAGAACAAACGCTTCTTCTAAGATCAGTGGTGCTGAGCTGACCCACAGAGCTCAGTTTTTGGAGGAGGTTCAATTCAGTGTCACTTATATTTCCATTACAATGAAAAATATTTGAGAAAATCAACTTTATAGCATTAAAGTTCATTTTGGCTCACAGTGACAGTGGTCCCAGCCCATGACTAGTTGGATCCCTTGCTTTGGAGAGTGAGGCGACACGTCATAGCACTGCCAGAGCTCCTCAAAATACTCACCAGAGTTTCCCTCTAATGTGACAAAGTAAAACAGTGCACTTAGGGGCCTAGAAGCAAAGAAAAAGAAGAGCAGGGGAAGTCACAGAGATCCCTTCGAGGGCATATCACCAGTAAATAAAAGCCACCCATAGGCCAGAATCTTAAAGATCCCACATCTCCTTATAGCACCAGCCTGTGAAACAAGGGTTTTACACAGGGACCTTGGGCACACACAGGGTGATGGTGTGTGTGTGGGGGGATGCATTCCATGAGAATGGGTTTTCCTTCCTTGTTCTGTTTAGAAAGGTCAATCTTATCACAAAAGTCAAAGTGAGGGCTCTTCAGGATTGCGGACATCATTTTGGCCTCGGCTTTTGAACACGTCTCATAGATTCTGTGTCCTGAGTACTTTTATCACCTCGTGTACGGAGGGTTTTGATATTTGTATAGGAATGGCCCCATCTTTTGGGTTTGGTGGAGGCAGAGTAATGGCAGCTTTTGGTGAATGAAGTAATATAGCTCCTATATGCTTTTACAAATAACTGAGCATATCTTTGACTATCTGCTGTCTTTTCCTCAGCCAATAGCTTCATTCAATTTAATATTGGTTTCTATGGGAGAGCAGGGGATTGTAGGAGTAGCAGGTGATTTTTGATCTTTATCTCTTGGTGAGTGTGTTCATCACGGGACACAGCAAGAGTTTCAACACCTTCTGGATCTTTCCAAGTCTGCATTTCTAAGTTTTCCAATAGTTACCCCAGGGAAGCCACATTTTCTAGATTATAAGAGTGCTCTCAGGACTGTTACCAGTCATGACGATGCAGGCTTGATCAATTCAGTTTCACAAACACTATCCAGCAGAAGGTACCCTCTGAAGGGAGCATAACATTCTGTACTGTTGTTCTGTAATGTGTCTTCCTGTGTCTCAGAGATGGACCTGAGCAACCGGTCTATGTGTAGCATGGATGGTTTCAGCACTTGATGCACATGGATCACTGAAGAAACACACATATATTGGCTTCAAAATGAATACCATTACATGTCTGAAAACAGCAAACATACACCAGCCACCCAGCATTCTGTGTCACACACACCCCGGTTATCTCTCCACCTTCCTCCAGTACCCATGTCCCTACCTTACTGTCTCTCTGTGAGTAGTATTAGCATGATTACTCTTATTTTGGTTTCCATTTGAGAATCTTCTGGGAGCCCCAGCTTTGTGTGGAGGTTGTGGCCAGATCTCCTCTTGGACTAGTCCTATGCTTTGTTCCCTTTTCCCATTTTGATACCATTAAGCTCAAAAGTTACAAGAGACACGAGGGGCTGCCAGATGCCCCAGGGTACCTGCTGGCTTTAAGTCTGCTTTACTTCTCTGAAGTCTTGAGTTTTACACTGCTTTTCCCCTCTGAGTGTTGTTTTTCACTTTCCTATTTGTATATATAAAATGATGTTTAGAAAATGTGTGTTCCCAGGCATTTTTAGGTGTTTTATTTAAAAAGGAAATGTTCCTTAGTGTGTCTGCTTCATGAAATATAAATGTCTTTCTAATAAAAATAGGAAACTCTATTATCATTCCATCTTTCATTTTGCCCAATTGCCAAAAGCTTGAAAAAGTAGTCTTCAATCACTATTTCAATTTTCTTGCTTCTAGTATGGAGAGAAGTTGCCTTTTACTTTAGTGTGAGTTGCATGGGAAGCAGATGCTCTAGCAGAAATTTGCATGTAGCATGGGTATTGCAGAGGGCCCTTGGAAGCAACACGGATGGTGAGAGGCAGAGGGAGAAGCTGAGCTCCAGCGCAGGTGCAGCAGAGGCCTCAGCAGATCTGAATGCAGATTCCTATGATGGGCTGACCCTTCACAGCTGCCTATAGAGGGGTTTATGCTCAGCAGTCAGTCACTGCATAGAGGCCCTCATTCAAATGTCACTGTGACCTTGGGAAAACCCCAGAGGGTCTGGAACCTACAGGTCACCTAAAAGGGAGCCCTCTGATCAAGTAGAGTAATATACCCTTTATTCTCAAAGGGAGATGTGGGAGGGACACATGGGGGGACATGTGGAATCTACCACATGAGCTTATGACTGAGCCATCTTTTGTCTAGTTCTTGCAAAGGTTACTAATAACCTGCATGTTCCTTAGACTACATGAGATTATCCCTTATCTTTTTTAAAAAGAGGCATGCAGTTTTATTTATATTTTCTTCTTTAAATCACCGCCGCATTCAGCTTTTACAATACAGTTGGCTCCTCTTTCTCCCAACTCACCGCTTTGCTTCTGAGTCTCTTTCTGGGCCATTCTTCACTAACAGCGAGCTGGCTCTACCCCACATGTGCCTCTCTCCTCATTCATATTCTCTCTTTAAGTGATCTTATTTATATGCCTACATATAAATTATTGTTGAAGTCTATGAATATTTTACTAAAATCCCTGTACAATCAAATTGTATTCCAGAAAAGATGTATCTATTTACAATACCAGTAGCAATCTATGTTTATATCCATAAAGATTTCTATATTAACATTAAATAGAAAGTTCTCTAATAATTTTATCTTTTATTCTTGGAACTATAACTTGCCCAAGATTTTCCTGGGTTTATTGTAACTCAGCAAAACTTTAATCATATGAATTTATATTCCATGTGTTGGAAAACATGGACCTCTTACATATGAATGAACCTGGAAAAATATGGAGAACTTTATTTTATATGAATAATCATTATTTCACCAGCTACGATAGATTCAGCTGTACATATACTCTGCTATACTCTGACTTTCTTGAAGGAAACACAATATTTCTAGCATTGAGAAAAATTTTGTAAAAATGCTGTTCCTACCGTATGGCACCCATGCCCTAATCTAATCACATGGTATATGAGTAAGTTTGGTAATTCTATTGAGAGTTCTAAAGTCTCACTGAGTTTCCACGCCACTACCTCCCTTTATCCTCCACCACTCTCCACTTGCTTTCCTCTTGTGATCATAAATGTTTGTAACACATACTGTTGTCTTGATACTTCTGTGATTATCTGCAAGTGACAATGACTAGTGACAGCACAGGGGCTACCTTGTGTTTCTTGCATTCTGGGCGATATTATCCTTTCTTCCCTTGCTTCCCTCTTCTGATTCCATTCTGCTAGAAATATCCTCATGTCTAGCCTGACTCTGAACGGTGTGTCCCCCATTGCACCCCCTGTGTCCCTGTGGGGTCCTGCCTCGTTTTCAGACATTCTCAGACACCCCTCCAGAGGGCTGTAATACCAAAAGAAGAAAGGAGGTCCTGTGGGTCACACAAGTGAACGTGTCATAGAAGGGGCTTGTCATTTAAAATACAGCCATTTCACAACCCACTCAAAATAGTAGTATAGTAGTATTTCATTCACTGAAATAACAGTACAAATTATTTAGTTTGAGAAAGACAGTGACATCCATACTGTATTTTCTTTTTGGCTCATAAATAAACATGACTGAGCTGAATTAGGTTCATGTCAATGTCCATAAAAATGTGTATGCCAATGCAGATTTTGTTTACAATTTTACAAAATTATATTTTCATATTCAAGGTTAGTTGTGAGCAATACATCAATGCTCAGACTGACTCAGATTTGTCTTGCTGTCACATGTTTTGAAAACTTTGACTCATATAATCGAAAACACAAGTGACAAACATTTCCTGATAGTCTCTAAGCTCAGTCAAAAACTAAGGAGAGATGTCCTAAGTGCTTCCAGGTAAGAGACATGTTGGAATGCAGGGGTCACTAACAGGTCACCTGAGGACAAAATTCAGCTCCTCCAGAGGAAAGTAAGCAGATCTAGCCAGGCACAATTGCATACCCCTCAGGCTCACTACTTCATGTCTCTCTGAGGGCATCTGAATTTTGTGTCCACGGTGTTTCGGTGTTTCTAAGGTACTGTTGAGAAAATCAACAGCTGCATTTCTTAGGTCACTGTGGCCCTGCCCACTGGCGGGGTTTTTACCACCAAGTCTCTGATATATTCACTGGATTCAACCACAGAGCCTCATTACAGTCTTTTCACTCATGAAAGTTTTGTTTTACTCAGATACTTTAACATACACCCAACTGAGAGTCTCCAGTGATTCATAATCACCAAAGTAAAACTTCCCCTTTCAGTTTATCTTTCTTACATTATAGTTGAAGTATATGCAGACTATCTTTGATATAGGGCATTTAGCTTTCAGAATATACCTGGTGAACAAACCAAATCTGATTCAGCAAACACGTTTGTCCAGATTTTATTTTTTTTAAATTAAATTAAATTAAATTTATTTATTTTCATTTATGTATTTGGTCCAGGTCACACCATGCAGCTCAGACTCTTAGTGATCCTCCTGTTTTCAGTCTTCCCAGCGCTGGGGATTACAGGTGTGCGCCACCACACCCAGACTCGGTCACCAGCTCAGTGCGCCTGCATGTGGGGCGGAGCGGCATGTGGTACTGACAATTGAAACCCAGTCCCTGTGCTTGCTTAAGCATGTGCTCAGTCTGCTGAGCTATCTCATTGGCCCTGAATTTTTTTATAAAATAAGAAACATAAATATTTTCAGTTAACATATATTCATAGACAAAATCATTATGAATGTAGTAAACAAATTCAAATATGACTTAATTTTCCTGAAAGCCTAAAGTTTCTCAAATGCTTTTGGTTTTGGTCTTTGAAACTTTGTTACTTGAAAATGCTTTATGAGAAAAATAATTTATGTTTAGTTTTGCCATTTCTATTTGCCAAAAGAAAATTTTTATCTTATACCTGAAAGTTAGCATTTTAGTTACTATTCCCTTTTCTTTCTTTCTTTCTTTTTTTGTATTTAGTACAGGGTGCTCAGGGTCTTACTATGTAAATTGGACTCATAGTGATTCTCCTGTTTTCAGCCTCCCAAGCACTGGGATTACAGGTGTGCACCACCATTCCCAGTCTCAGTCGCTGTCTCAGCGCTCCCCGCAGGCAGGGCTGACATGGATCAAAGCCCAGCCCCTGCTCTCTGCCTGTGCAGATCCTTTAGTCCACTGAGCTATCAGGCTGGTCCTACCATTCCCTTTTTTATTTTTGCTGTACTGGGAATCAAACTCAGTACTTTGTACTTGCCAGGCAGGCACTTATGCCACTGATCTATATTCCCCCCTCCAGCCCACTATTCCTTTTTTTTATACTATTTTTCAAAGTCATGCTGAAAAGGGTTATTAATACATCTTTTGTTCGACTTTAAAATTTTTCCTTTGATTTGTATTCCTTGTATTCATTCCCGTCAATACTGCTCTCTATTTTCACCTACCAGCTATTGCTTTTGCTTCGGAATATTCATTATTTGTTTTAAATTTGCTCTAAAGACAATTCAGATTTGTAATTCTAGGGTTTCTTCTTTTTCTCTTATCACAAGAGACATAAGGATTTGTGCTCCTCTTAAAGGATTTGTGCTTCCCATGTTTTTGGGAAGCCATGAGGAGTTTCTCAGGCCTTGCTGCTTCAACCTCCCTCAGGACCAAAGCAGTGAATGGCATTGCCATCGCAGTTACACGGGCCACGTGACATACTTGGACTAATTCAAACTGTTCTGCACTTTCTTAGAAACACTGTACATAAAATTAAAGATTTTTACCTGTCAATCTCATTCTCATTTGAAAATATATTTTTATCAGTTTTTTTAAAAATTTAAGGATAGCAAGTGATGAATGATACAAAAAAAAAAATTGGAGCACTCTTGAATTTTCCAGGATTTCCAATGGTGAGAAGTGAAGCTTAAATGTTGATGAGCTATGAAGTTGTCCTGGTTTGTGTGGCTTGATGAGGCGCTTTTCTGAAATTAACAAAAGGCATGCAAATTAAGAACATGTATTTAAGTTCCAATTTCTGATATTCTGCTCCCTTTCTGTACCAGAAGTTTTAAGATCCCACTCCAGTATTTGCTGCATAACCTAATAACTAACTTTTCAATTCCTCTGTTACCTATGAACTGATTTTGCTTCCTCAGCCTTCACAAGAAAGTATTCATACTGTTTGAAATTGAGAATTTTATAGAAATGCACTTGACAGGCCATTTTCAAATTTCAAACACTCAAAAATACTGCTTCTCCACTGGGACAGTGAAACCCTGGACAGTCACACTATATCCAGCCTATGTGTGGCATGGATCTTAGCTGGTGGGCAGTGAGAGGAGAATGTGCCTGTCACAATCACTGTGAGAAAAGCTTAAATTCTCATGATGTCTTTTTTTTGTTTGTTTGTTTGTTTTTTTGTTCTGTGATTGTAAACAACGCCCTTTAGTTCTTTATACATAATATTTTTATGTTTTGCTTAAAGGCATGAAAGAGAGAACACATGTGAAATATTGAACACTTTCCCTGGAGAATAGATGTTCAATAAATGTAAGCAATGTATTATTATGCAACTTCTGTGTCTTAGAAGAATCCTTCTTTTCATACTCTGCAGACTATCCAATACATTTTCATTGTTTATTCTTTGTGAAAACAAACATTGAAATTGATCAGTCTTAGAAAAATAAAATTTAGTTCCTTTTTTTCTAGCGTAAGTCATTATATGCTAGGTAGGGATAAGTATTTGGAAACAGATGTCATCTGGGGCTTGGCTGGGCGGTGTCATTCATTCTAATCCTCTCATCTTTCTTTGGGATTCCAATCATGTTTAAGGTCCACCCACCCACTCAAAGCAGCACTTATCCATTTGTCGGGAAGTCCAGTTGTTCTCTTGTAAGAAGTAAGTTTTGGATGTTGTGAAATTCTCCCATAAGACTGTCTGACAGTTTGGGCATAGAAAAACCTCCCTAAGAAAGGACTGTCTGATTTGACCCTGGCATCTTCCCTTTTGATAGGGTCATGTCAGACAAATGATGGTATATTGACGCTCAGTTTTTGTTAGATCCTGGCTTACAATGGCCATGAAATGACACCTCTAATCCTTGTGCATTTTGGGCTATAGCCCCATATGCAAGAATGAAAGCCAGCAGGGGTGGTATTCGGAAGTCCTATCAACTCTGTCTGTCTTGCCCCCATCCCTTCAGAGTGACTGGCTCACAACTGTGGCAGATGCATCCTGAGGGTTTTGGGGAGGAAGGAGCTGGTGACCATACATGGAGCCTCACTGGATTTGTGCTGCATCCTTAGTGAACGATTAAGGGTCCCAAGACCATATCTAAAAAAACCAAAAGAATGTCAACTATCTAGTGAATTTTAATGCTGTAATAACATTGAAATTCCTGTGATATCTTTTCATTGTGAGTGGAAAAATTTTTCCTTCTTTATTTGTATACTTAATCAAAGGGGTATAATTCATGGATATGAATTCAAAGAATGGGTAATACCACTATTATTTTCATTTGGCTTTGGAAGACTGTGGGCAGTTTTCTTTGAGTAGTAGTTTCATTTTTGTTCTTGTATAGATGAGATTTTAAAAAATGTGTTGTTTTTTGAGCTTGTCAGAAAACAGCTAGCAACCCAGCTGCTCTGGGGTAGAAGAAACATAAGGGAAAACCAGTGTGCTCAAACACTTTTCTGATGATGATGCAAAACGCTAAGGTATATTGATCACTTACTGCAGACCTTAGGCTTTTATAAGTTCTTTGCCTGCCTCATCCATGAAAAAGCAATAGTACCTACCTCAAAATTTGCTTTGAAAATTAGGTTAGTACTGATAGAGCATTTAGAATAGTGCTAAAGACATCAAACCAGGTTAATTATTATTATGTTATTTAATCATCATAGCAGTTCCCTCTGGTGAGCTCTAATATTCTCACTGCTCTACAGATAAACTGAAGGACAGAGAAAGGAACTTGCCATGGGTAGGAAGTGTGTGACACAGCCAAGATCAGAGTCCAGGAACTTGCACTCTTGCTCAAACCTGCTCAGTGTTGTTTGAGTTTCCATTGTATTGGGCAGGACTTGTAATTCCAGGAAGGGCTTGATGTGTTGGCATTATTTATATTGACTATGATGAAATCTCCTAAGGTCTCTGATTGAGTTAATTGCAGCCCTGTCAATGTACATAATTACATTTTAATTTTTAGCTGCAAAATAAAGAAGATGAACCAAATGTTCTTGCAGGGTTTTCCCAGTACTGTGGATACTCTACAGAACCGTTGGAGTTCACTCTCTCCCAAAGAACTGATCCGATTTCACTTGACCACCAAAGTGAAATTGGTTACACTTGTACCAAAAAGAGTATGTGTGTGTGTACACCTGTGTGTGTGTGTGTGTGCGCGCGCACGTAAGAATGTTTTCTGCATAACAAGATAGTTAAATACTGAAAAAAGAAACTTTTAAATTTATTTACCTAAAGCTCTGCAGGAAAAAGGTCAACACTACCACTTGGAATTGTCAGTGGGCCCTTGTTGCCCAGGGGCTGTGCACAAACTAGGTTATAGATTTTTTTTTTTTTCAGCTAAATGGTTCTATTTCTCCATGAAGTTAACTCCACAGTAACTGTTAGGATTTACAGCCTTAGTAAAATAATTAGCCTTTGCACCAAGCTGTGAATTTCTTCCTGAGAAAAGAAAGCAGGTACATCCCCTGTTTCCCAGGAGAAAAGGAAGCTGTAAGGCAAGGTGCTCCTCCCGATGAAGGGAGGAAGGACATCATAGGATCAGATCTGGCCAGAGGCTAAATTGTAAAATAGGCTAGGTTTTCTTAAGGATTTTCACAACACATTACAAACCACTCACTCTTCCTTGCAGGAGCTCTCTGTGTTCCTAAGCAAGAATCCTCCACCATTTCTGCAGAAGCCAGCACTTCTTCCCCTCCCCAAGCCTTTCACCCAGTCCCTCAAATTCTGGATTTTGGCAACAAAGGGCTCCTGGTGGTCTAGTGTGTAACACTTTTCAAGTAATGTTAATGTTTTCACAGAGCTCTTGACTGTGCAATTCATTATTCTAATGCATGTATTAGGGAAAAGCTTCAGATGAAGATACCTGGCCATCCTAATGCAGTGTTTCCTCATTACCTGAGTGAGCGATCATCTTACCCCACTATAGGTAAGATTGGGGTGGAGAGATTAGTTCTACAAAGAGAAGATCTGTTACAAATTCACTGGTGTGGCTGTGGCGAAAAAGCAACACCATAGCCACGCCAGTAAATTTATAGTAGGTCTTCTCTTAGCCCAGTAGTTAGGGGTGAACCTGGGAGACCTAGCTAAGCCCTACCCCTTAAAAAATTACCACCCACAGGAGGCACTGGAACTTTTAAGACGTGTCACCCAGGAGAGGTCTTCAGGTCACTGTGCCATCATGGGAAATGCGATCGTGGCCCCTGCCTCTTCTTCCTCTTGTTTCCTTTGCCATAAGTGAGTGGATTTGCCCTGCCACTGCACCTCAACATTATCATCTGGCACCTTCACCAATGGCCTAAAAGCAATAGGTCTGCAATTGGATCCTTTAAAGCCATGAATCAAGCTAACATTTTTCTTCTAAAAGGTTGTTTTTTTCAGGTGTTTGTCATAATGATGGAAGCTAAAATAGGTCCTAAAGGAAAAAAATCCTCTTATTTCTATTATACTTAGTTTCTGAGGCTAGCAGGACTGAGTCTTGGGCTGAGGCACTTAAACTACTGGTCAGGGATTTGGAAGTAAACAGAGCTTTGGAGGAGAGCATTTGCTTCATGGGTGTGAGGACCTGGGTTTTGTCCCTAGCACTGATAAAACTAAGGAAAAAAATTACTGGTAAGCACAGGTCTAACCATAATCAATGAACAAAACATTTCCTCCTTCAGATAGCAAAGGGGACGAGTCATTTCGAATGTTTTTCCAGGACTTGTTTGGTTGTTTTTTACAGTGCTAAGAATGAACCTAGGGCCTTGTGCATGCTGGGCCAGTGCTCTAGCACTAATTTATATCCCCAGTGCTCCAGGGATCTTTTATAACTCCCCTGTAAATGACCTTAGATAAGACACTTAGCTACATGTCTGGTGTTAAAATTCATTACTGGCAGAGAAGACTGGGTGAATTATATTTCACTGCCTGTACCTATGCTGCACTGCCAAGTTTGCATTTCGGCTTTTGCTTTCTAATGCGATTCATATCTTTTGTTATCATCGTCATCTCTTAGTAGAGTAAAGCATTGATTGCATTCCTAGTATTCTAGAGGTATTCTGAGGCCTCTTAGGTTTTAATAGGAATATCTGAATAATCTGAATCTTTTGCATCCATTCAATCCTGTAATGAAATCACTGAATATGCTTCTCAAGGCAAATGGGATCCTCAACGTGGCCTTGGGTTATTCTGCCCTGGTAGAATGTCTACAGCTTCTTTAATAGCTACCCTTCTATTGAGTCTCTTGCCGTTCTTAGACGAATTACAATACCTTCCCATGCTCCTCCTTCCTCCTCTCCTCAAATACCAATTTGTATAACACAAGTTGAGCTAGAAGTATGTGGTTCTTTTTAAAAATTATTTATTTATTTATTATTTATTTGTTACAGGGTCTCACTATGCAGCTCAGACTCACAGTGATCCTCCTCTCTCAACTTCCCTAGTGCTGGGATTACAGGTGTGCATCACCATGCCCAACTTTGGTGGGGTTCTGAGGCTGGCATGGCATGTGGTACCAGGGATCAAATCTGTGTTCTTACACTTGCCAGGCAGGCACTTATACTGCTGAGCTATTTCCCTAGCCCATGTGTGGTTTCTTAATATATAAAGTATAGTTTCACTGGCTATTTGTATTTCTTAATTTGTTTGAATGGAAATAGTAATACAGCCAGTTGTGTCTTCCTTTATTTGGCCCCACATACCATCAATTTTATATTAAAATTTTGATTAAATTATACATGAAATTGACAAACCCAGGTAATTTTGTAGCATCTGAAGATACACTGTTACTCAAGGTTGAATGTGTAATTATCCAAATTTGCATTTATCAAATTATGTGCAAATATTTTGATAATATCATATTTATGATAATTTCATGAATGTTGTTGACTTCTCCCTCACTCCCTCACTTTTTCAGATGCTTTATGTAGGTTGCTGAAAGCATAGAGTGGAAAATGAAATGTGGTAACTTCTGCTGACTTTACTGTAGCAATGTCATTAATGTTTCAGGTACTGTACTAATTTTCTAACTTGAAAAATTTTCACATTTGTCTCTCCAATGTGGTCTAGATTATTCTGAACTATGAAGGAAGGCTCTGAGGAGAAAAAGCTGAGCAAAACATCTGTGGTAGTAAGACAATAAATAAAATTTAATGCAAGATGTTGACTTTGTTCAGTTGAGATAGCTGCTTCACTCTAAACAAACCCACATAAGTGACTATTGGCAATCGAGATAGCAATCTGCTATCACTTGCACTCACAGGGTGACAGGGAAGACCCAGGATTGAAGGGTGCCACACTGTCTACATGATTTTACTCATAGTATGAGGAAGTCATCTTGGAGTGTCTTCAGAGCTTTTATCTGTCATCCTTGATAGTCATCAGCTAAAAAACATCCTCTTATTTTCCTCTGTATTTTTGCAGTCTTATTACATTAATTTCTTGGTCCACTTTCCAATTCCTTCTAATCCTGGATTCAGAATTGGTATCTATTTGCTCATAGATTTTGCCCTGGGAAGTGAATTTAATGTAGCTATCAAAGTATGTTATTTCAGTTGAAAAGCTCATATGTCTGAGCATTCATTTAATTCAGTGCACAATGAAGCTAAAAGCAGAGTTCTCTGTTGGGCAGAAACACAGAAAATGCATGGCACACATCACAGAGATATATTTTTGAGACAAACTAGTCAACAAGCTTCCCTTTAGATGATAGAAAACTGCCTCTTGGTGCTCCTCTGACACTTTCTTCTTGCTGTAATTCTGTATGGCAAACTTCTACCACAGTTGTTATTTGCAGGAAGAGCAACTCTCTATAAACACAAAATATAGTGTTAATAAGCACAGGCCTACAGTGTTTTATTGCTTAGGGGAGTTAATTGGTGGTTAAAATAGTAATTATTTATAAATCCTTACAATATAAAAAATGGCATTTCACATTATTTTTCTTTCCCAATTTTAGTCATCCAATGTGTCCACAAACCCTTATTATAAAACCAGCACCAAACTTAAAACTATACCTAGTTGACATGAACTGCTCCAAATCTAGGGGAAAATAAAACAAAACAAAGCAAAAAACAGAATCACCAGAAAAAAATCAATTTCTTTCCTTATGAAGGAGGCAGAAAAGCAAAGTCATAACATAACCTTATTCGTTTGCACACTGCAATCCTACTGTTTTTAAATCATTGCAGCTTGTGTTCCTGAGATCTTTGGTGAAAGGCCTCTCTTAGGTCATGGCTGCTGAGATAGCCCAAGCACTCGATCTTCAGAAAAGGAGAGAAATTTGTAGCGGGCTGAAAGAAACTGGTGTTTACTAGAGAAGAAAAGGAAAAAAGTGAGTCATGAGGGCTGGCCAGATAGCTCAGTGGACTAAAGCGCCTGCTTAGGCAAAGCCCAGTGGCCAAGGTTTGATCCCTGGCATGCCATGAAGACTCTGCCTGCAAGTGCGCTCTGACTTGATTGAGACTGGGCATGGTGGTGCACACTTGTAATCCCAGCACTTGGGAAGCTGAAAACAGGAGGATCACTATGAGTCTGCTCTATGTAGTGAGACCCTGTAGACCCTGTACTAATTACATGAAAAACTAAAAAGAAAGGAAAAAAGTGAGTCATATCACTGATTCACTGGCTAGACACATAAAATGAAGACAACAAAATTTTTAGTAGTGATTCTAGCAGATTGTGTCAGGGCCTTTGGCCCAAAATTTGCTCTTCCTGCCTCATATTTACACAGCCGAGTTGCCCAGTGAGTAAAGTCTGACCACCTAAGTCTGTTGCAAGTGGACCAGGAGGCTGGTGGGAAAATTCATTCACCAGGTAGATGAGCGGAGTCAGTGTGAGGCAAGAACGAATTGTAGAGCAGACTTCTGACTCACGACCACACTGAGGAGTGTTTATTTGTTGTCTGTTTTGTATAATTGCACAAATTTCAAACCTGTTGTGTTTCTGTGATTTGAATTTAGCTAGGCAAAGAGACAAGAAATAGAGACTTTCAGATCTCAGTTTACTAAAAGACTGTCCCAAATACCAGTGCACACACAAGGCTGAGCAGTGGAAGAAGATCATCAACAGTGTGTGGGCACATGTCCCTATCATTATGAAATTGTCATAACCTGTACTTGTTTTAAAATTTATTGTCCATGCTCTGAGAGTATTGGTCATGTAATTTAGCAAAATCAGGTGGTTTTATTTCATGGATTTTGTGGTATGTAACGATGCATTAACACTTTTTTACGTGTCCACAGGAAAATGGCATTCAGTCTATGTGATAGAAAAGGGGGGAATGCTATGATTCCAAATGCACTGAAGCACTTTTGGAGTCAATTTTTTCAAATCTATCCAGGACACCTATGCACTTGGAACAGTCCACATTTGGAAATGGTTGTTTTACTCATACATTGAGCTATAAGAACTCTATAGCTGTTGAATCAGTCACTCTGAAAAAGATACTTCACAGTGCTTTTCAACAACCATAAGTGAATCTTTCCAGTTGTCTGGAAGAATTTCACTTACATTAAGATGCATCTTAGATATAATGCAGAAATATGTCAAATAAATTTGTCCAGTCTCTGAGCCTTTCCTTCATTAAATAATTAAATTCTTAACCAATGGTTGGGAGCATGGAATGTAGACAACCAAATATGAAGTTGATTAGAGACAAATGAGCAGCTTTACTTGAGCCATACACTATTTATTTTATCCCTCTCTACTCTCTTTCCAGGTGTAATTCAGTAAAATACATTTGCTCAAATTAACTATCTAATTTGATTTGTCCTAGAACTTGGCTTGTATATTAACAATGGGTACAAAGATTGGAGTCTGAAGGAGAAGAGAGACACAACTGCTGGACACTATGCACACAGCTGTAGTGACTCTTGCCTTGCTGTTTGATGTCCAGTGAGTTCACCAGGTGTATTAATGAAAAACCTTAGGGCAGGGGAGATAGGTTAAAGGTCTAAATGCCTGCCTGGCAAGCACAAGGATCTGGGTTAGATACCTGGCACTGAATGCCATGCCAGCCCTAGAACCCTGGGTGTGCTGTGCTGGCCTCCAAACTGGGTGTGGTAGTGCAGGCCTGTAATGCCAGTGCTGGGGAGGCTGAGACAGGAGGATCACTACAAGTCCAAGCTGTGTAGGGAGACTCTGAACCAAATAAATAAATAAATAAATAAATAAATAAGCTTAAAAAGTCAAATGTATGAAGGAATGGCTCAGAAGACACAGCTGTGTAGAACAGCCTTCTTTAGTTTTCCAGAACTTTGCTTTTTTTTTTTTTTTTTTTTTTTTTGGCAGAACTGGGGATTGAACTCAGGCCCTTGCACTTG
>NDGN011440065.1:0-43615 GCA_002564285.1 Tympanoctomys barrerae
AAAAAAAAAAAAAAAGAAAAAAAAAAGAAAAAGAAAAAGAAAGAAAGAAAGAAAAAGAAAAAGAAAAAAAATAAATCCGCTCATGCACCATGGTTTTTCAAACTCGGTACCTTTCATGGATTATTTTGTGCTACATCTGGCTGCTCCGCTTTGCACACACAGGGGAGGCGCAGGCTGCAAAGGAAGGTAAGGCGATGAGAAGGCAAAGTTTGTTCTGACTTATTTATTTAGCTGTCTACCTGCAAGAGCCGGCTCGTCCGCGGCACTGCCGGCCGCGCCTCCGGCCTGGCGACCCTCCCCCGCCGGCTCCCCGCCCCCTCCCGCTCCGGCAGCTCGGGTACCGGGGCCGTGCGCCGGGCGGGAGCGAGCGCGTTCCGAGGGCTGGCTGTCCGGGGGCTGGAGCGGCGCTAGCTGGCGGTGGACGGAGGGACTCGGGCGGCGCGCGGCGCCCCGGAACCCTCCCCCTCTCTCTCCTCTCCGCGTTCCCTCGGGAGCAGCGGCCGGAGTTGGTCCGCGCCTGAGCTTGCAGATCTCGCCGCCCACCCGCCCTGCGGCGAGCGGCGGGAGCCCGGAACCTCCCCGAGGGGCTCCGAGCCCCGGTTACCGCCGTGATCCCCGCGTCCGAAGGGCCGGCTCGGGCCTGGCTGGCGCTCGGCCGCCGGCGCGGAACAATAACGCCGCCGAGGTGCACCGCTCGAGGCGCGCACCCCGCGCCCAGCACCCCGAGGTGGCCGCTCTGTGCGCTCGCTCCGCGCGGGACCCGCAGCCCCGGCAGGGCCACCCCGCGGACTCGGCCGGGCGGCGGGGGCGGAGAGAGCGCTGGGCCGGCGGTTTGTAAGGAGATGTCGCCTGGGGAGGAGAAGTCGCCAATCACTGGGCTCGCAACCGGTAGTTCAGGAGTCGGGGCGCCTGAGGGAGTGAGAGAACGTTCCGAAAGACCTGGACTCGGAGGCTTGGTTCTGACTGGAGAGAGCAGGGCTCATTTAATCAGCTACATACGGCCCTATGTGGTTATTATTATTTTTTCCTGCGTCTCCTTTGAACCATTGACAAAAGGTAAAATACCTTTTGGTGCCTGTAGTAGGAGCTGGGGAAAAATAAATCCTGTCAATGGAAGTGTCTCGCTTCTGAGCAGTGTCATAACCCGCCCCGCCCCCATCTTCTAGGCTTTAGATCTACGTTGATTTTCTCCTATTTTGAAATCAGAGTACAAGTAATACTGTTCACTGAGGAGTACGGGGGCGAATCTGTTAGATTTAGGTCCTGGTGGTAATGAAACGGACGTACGCAGCGCCCCTCGCCTCCTCTGCTCCTGAAAACTTGGTGATTTGGGGCTGCCTTTCTCCATTCTCTTCGCGCACTCCGCCGCCCGCTCCTCGGTCGTACGCTCTCGACCAGCCTGACCCCTGACTCGGGTTTGCCCATCTGCAATCTGCGCTGACGCTGAACCCATTCAGAGAAAGCCGTGCTTCGGAGCTGCCGGCTGCCTGTTTGCAGATGGACGAACCTCCGCTAGAAAGCATACCAATGCATGCCGAAGTAACGAGCTTGACCTTCCTGCCACTGGCGATTAGAAAGAGCCCTGCCTCCCCGCACCTATTTCTCGGATTAGCGGGACCCGAGGAAAAGTTTGCACCGCCGCGGCGAAGCGAGGTGCGCGAGCATACGCAGACTCGGGCAGGAGTTTGAGCTATAAATAGCTGCACATCAGGGGGAGAGGTTCCCGCGGCCTCGCGCTCGCTCGCCCTCCTCCTCCGAGTGCGAGCTACGTGAAAGGACTGTGATGTAGGAGCCCGAATTCTTTAAATGCAGAAGTGGGGTGCAGGTGGGAGGTGCCCTGCAGGCGGGCGGGCGGCCGGCGCGGCTGGCTGGTCGTGCCCAGGTGCCCAGCGCGCAGCGGCGAGGAAGAGCTGGCGCTGCTGCTCCGGTGGGGCGGGGAGAGGCGCCACCCGCGGGTGCCGTGTAGCGCCGGGGTGGCGGGGTGGCCGGAGGAACAGAAAAGCCCTGCCCGGCTTTCCTCGAGCCCTGGGGAGGTGGGCTTAGCTCCTGGGAGCGCGGGTGTGAGACAGCAGAGTGGCGCTGGCCGGCTAAGGGCAGCTGCTGCTTCTCCGCTGGGGAAGCGCAGCCCCGCCGCGCCCGCCAGGAGACGCTTCCCGAAAGCCTCGCTCGCGCTCCGGCGCGCCGCGCAGCCTGGGCGCCACCAGCTCCCTGGAGTGCCCAGCCAGGGCCCCGGCGCCCGGAGGCGCCGAGCCACCGCCCCGCCCCGCCCCGGCCCCGCCCCGGTCCGCCCCGCCCCGGGGACGCCCGCCCGCGAGCGCCAGGCCAAGTGACCCAGCGTCCCGGGGCGCTGCTCGGCTGCGCCGCGCGGGTGACACCGCGCTCCGGGAGGGACGGGCGCGCGCGCGCTGGAGCAGCGGTCTGCAGAGCCGGCCGGGAAGCTACTCGCGGATCCCGGGAGAGCCGCTTCTGCTGGGACGCGCCCCGGCCACGCGCTGTGGTCTCGATTTGTTAGTTTCCTTCTTCTTGGCCATCAGCTCCGTTTTTGTCTCTGGCTGTCGCCTGCCGGCTGAGCAGAGGGGTGATGAAAGGGCAGTAAATGATAATCCTAAAAGTGACCCGGTTTTAAAATCCAGTTATCTGTTATGAAAACAAAACATTCAAAAGAAGAGTACTCGGAATCCAGTTTCCCTGTGCTTCAGCTCTTGCTGAGGGTACAAGTGAAATAAAGTTAAAAATTACATTTCAATTTGGTCCAAAGCTGTTGCAAATTAAAATACTATTTGGTATAGTATAAGCGTTTGTATTTTGTAATTGACAAGGAGTCAAATGTTTGTGATTAAGGTTTTTGTGACATAGTGTTCCGGACAATTTAAGTGTAAAATACTAAAACAAAAACTGATGTGTCTGTAGCCATCTACTCTCACTTACAGGAAATAACTTTGACTAGTGGAAGCAGCCAGCACATAATCAGATGTACCTTTGTCTTCTTAACATAACATTTTCATTACCTCTCGAATAGCTTATCCCCCCACCCCCAGGTCCAGGAACTGAGAACCACTCAGTATTTAAAAGCTCATATAAGTACATATTTTCAGTAGAAATTACAACCTTTGACTATCGTGATTGTTTCAGTACGTAATAATACATTTGCTAAAATGCTATAAATCTCAGATAAATATTGTTAAAGTCCAACAAATCTGTTTAACTCTGAAACCAGTTTAATCAAAAGAATAAAATCTTTAGAAGAGTAGTTGTCCAAAAAGCAATGACATACATCAAATTGGAAATGTGTTTTATTGTATGACATACTAAGGCATTCTCATAGTAAGAATCGTATTTTTGATACTTTGCATATTTACATTTATTGCATGATTTCTTTTATTGGCATAAAGCGCAAGGTAATTGTTTTTAGAAATCAATTCAGAGTTTAAAGTACACCATATAGAGAATTAAGAGCACAATAAAATGTTTAGAAGTAAAAACATGAAAGCTAGTCCTTAAGTAACTAAAAAATATATCTTGTGGCTGATCCAATAGATGATTTGTTTTACCATGTTAATGTGGCTTGAGATAGCTTTCAACATTTTGTATTCACTTCGACATGAGAGAAAACAGTATGTGCAGAAAGTTTTTAAAATTATTTTCCAGTTCTCAAGTGGCAGCAGAAAATAGCGCTGGCAGGATATCACAACTTATTGCGTGGCTGAAGAGTAGGATGGGAACCAAGTCTTCTGCTTATGCTCTTGTATTTGACAAAGTTTGGGGAACCTAACAGTTTACACAAGCATAATATATAATCACTATATAACCAACATCATGTATCAATGTTACTCTCATTTTTGTGTTATTCTTTCAGTTAAAATTGGTTTTCATATTTTGATTAAATTATAATGATTATGATGCTGACATTTTAACATCTTTTCTCCTTCAAAAATTGGGATATATTTAAATAAGGTTTATTTATGGAACCATTCCTTTATGGTAGTAAATGAATGGGAGTAAATGACTCAAGTCACTAAATGATAATAGTGCACAAATTAGATTCATCTCTAAAATATTTATAGATGTGCTTGAATTTTTCATGTAACATTTGAAACTAAAACTTTCTTTTTTAGTACTACTGCTGGATTCTAAAGCACAACAGACAGAATTGGAATGGATTTCCTCTCCACCCAATGGGGTATGTAGTGCTTCTCATAAAATATCTCACTGTTTATTTTTCAAAGTTAGGAAAAAACCCTCACACCAGGGTAATTATTCACACTCTTACATTTAGACCTTTAGGTCTGGGTATGTTGTTCAGGATTTTGTTGTGTTGTGAGATATTTAGTTCTTAAGAGTATAGAAGGAATAGTTAGAATTTGGGGAAATGAGAAAAAAATATTCCTACAACTGTAATCTTTTTTGAGTTCTGATTGTGAGTGAAATAAATGCTATCTACAGGAAACAATCCCTTTGCAAACTCACTTAAACACTCTTTAGCTGCTTTATAGTTCTGTGGCATAATCATCAGGCAGGTTGTGTGTAATTTTTAAAACAGTGTATAATCAATTCCCTTTCAAAACTAGTTTTAATATCATTTAGAATATACTCCATAAGACAACTAAAAAATGTAATATGTCCAACTGTATTGCACACAGTTGGCTGTGAGATATTATTTATAATGTCTGAATTTATATCGTATGTTACCTGCTGTTATTAATCAGAAGTGATGGCAGAATATGCTCACATTAGAGTAGAAACTTGCTGTGTTAAGTAGGTGAAAATTGCCCAATAAAAATTTGACAGCTTATAAATGAATTCTGAAAACTGTTGACCATTATTTTATATACTCATAAATATATATATATATATATATATATAAATTTAGTTCAATATCCATGTCTTTAAGTATTAATTTTAATTCAGAGACAGGAGAGATTTTTTTGTTGTTCATTATTAAGGGAGAGGGCTCTGAGAAAGGAGAACAGATCCTATTTTTACTTAAATTTGTTTTCACATGTGGAAATCTGAGGTCAAAAGAGCTTGATGTGTAAGCAAGAATATAAGACTTTTCACAGGTTTTGCAAACAGAAGAACTGAACTCTGAAAGGGATTTTAGAGTACAAAGACAACATCATAAAATCTCTGTATCATACGCTGAAAGTCAGTATAAGAAGACAAAATGTGAACAAGAACAACTCAATGAACTATTTGGGCTTTCCAACAAATTAACTTTTGAGAAATTGCTTCTTGCTGAAGTTATCTGTATTGGTCACAAGAAACTGAAAAAGTGACAAACATTAACAGATTAAATATAAAAATCCTCTGAGTTTGAGGTATGAATGTAACACTTTTCTTGAAAATGAGATGGTTTCTATAAGTTAAATAATGTGCATTATAAAGTGAATTTATGACAAAAACTGAAGCACCTGTCTTGCCAGTGACAGATGTAACCTATTTTCTACCATTCATTAATTAGAACAAATAGAGATACAGGAGAGTTTTCTCTGTGAAGAGAAGTAAACTGATATATGATTGTAGTATTTCATCCATGTAATCCACAGAATGATAAATTAACAGTGCCAATGCTATCTTGGACTCAAGTGGGCATTTAATTAGTCCAGAGAATTTTGAACTACCAGTCCTATGTGTTTGTAGGAGTCAACAGATTATATTAGAAAACAATCAATAACATCTTCCATCAGTGACCAAGATTTGTTCATATGTGCCGAAAGAACTAACAGCAAGAAATGGTTACTAATACAAATGTTTGGGGAAGATGTTGTTATAAGCATGCTATAAAAGTGCAACA
The DNA here is from genome assembly GCA_002564285.1 of Tympanoctomys barrerae. Taxonomy (NCBI): domain Eukaryota; kingdom Metazoa; phylum Chordata; class Mammalia; order Rodentia; family Octodontidae; genus Tympanoctomys; species Tympanoctomys barrerae. Next base: position 5,795 of record NDGN011440065.1, read on the forward strand.
TCTGAATTAAAATACTTTTCCCAATTGTGTCATTTTTTGGAAATTAATGGGGTCTTGAAAGGTGAGATAATAAAACAAGAGTGGCATTAAACGTTTTTATGTTGTCTCACTATTTGCTACCTCTAAGGAAGTTTTCTTGAAAATTTCCCTTCCAGAATACAATTTTTAAGTACAAATTAAAATGTTTACGGCTATCATAGGTAGTCAAATCAATGCTTCACAAAGGGAGTACAATAATTTTCAAGTTATATAAAGGGACATTTGAAATATAGCTCCTCAAAATAATTACCCTTTGTTTCTTCAAACTGAGGAATTGTCACAAAGAATAAATTTACCTTTGGAGCTTTTGCTTTTGTGGTTTATATCACTACTAGCTCTACTTCTTTTAATAACCTTAATCTAGATAAGAGATTAAATCTACCTGCCCAAATAGATGGATTGGATACATGTGGCTGAGTGCCATTTAAACAGACCATAAGCTGCTAAATGAAAAGGGGGACAAAACGAGAGAAAATTGCATACTATTAACTATTTAGAAACAAAACCTGTGCTAAGTAAAAAGAAAATGGAAATTGGGTCTTTGCTGTATATCAAGATGTTTGATGACTATTAAGCTGGTATAATATAGCTATAATAAATGTTATATAATTATCATGTAAGAAATTTCCAAATTAATTTGTTCTCTGAATTTCCCAGAACTAGTTGTAAATGTAGATGTTGACATTATGCAGTTCATTTAAGTCAGTCAATACCTTACTCAAATTTTACAAATAAAATGCCTTACCAAATGCTCATTATTTTAGTTTTCCGTCTTTTTTGGAACAGTGGTTAAAATATTGCATGCTATGTGACTTTAGACTCAATTTTTTTTGACACTTGGCATGTCTTATTGGAGAAATGAATACAACTAAATGAAAATTTTATCATTATATAAATATTAAGTGGAAAATTTTGTAGGGAGAATAAGAAATAACAAATAAATACTATTTTAAGATTCTAAGGACGTAAAATAAATTTATTTACTTATAAGTAATAGGAAATGTTACACCTGACTCAGTAATCTTTGAGACTATTTCTAAACTATTTTTGATATTATATTTTATGAGTTTGATTATGTTATGTATGCTATCATAATACAAATGGACATTTTTGAACAGCTGATGCTCCCTTGAGAGAAGCCTATGACTACATAGGACACAATTTGATCCATGGTGTCAATGAAAACAAGTTATCTATAAAGATGAGTCCCACTTTTAAATCTACGTATTTATATTTATATGGAATTTTGTAAAATATTCTCTATAATGCTGGAATAAAAAAATAACTCTGAAAAATGTAGCAATACTCTTGGCATTGTCTTTTGCATGTTTTTAGGTAATCTCCTGAGTTTAAGTGTTTCAGGGTCATTTCAGAATATCGACTGAGGAATCATATCTTCTACCATGCAGTATGGTTTAAGTGGTAACTGAAATAGTTTTGAGTCTTAAACTATAAAAGTTATAACCTCAGTAAACACAATGAACATAAGCAAATGTGTAAAATGAAATACTGACACACTAGGAAATGGATATTAAATAAACTGAGATATTCAAGTGACACAAATGATATTCTACCACCAACATGAAGCTGAACTAGAGATTTTACCATATAGCTTATGGTGTTTTCCAGTTTAGAGTTTAGCGTAACTTTCATATCCACATTTGTAATATAAAGATTGCTCAGGTACTTTTAAAAGCATACTGTTACATTTTACTGAATAACTGATTGACTTTTTAAAAAATTTTACAGTGGGAAGAAATTAGTGGTTTGGATGAGAATTATACTCCGATACGAACCTACCAGGTATGCCAGGTTATGGAACCCAACCAAAACAACTGGCTGCGGACTAACTGGATTTCAAAAGGCAATGCACAAAGGATTTTTGTAGAATTGAAATTCACCCTGAGGGATTGTAATAGTCTTCCTGGAGTATTGGGAACTTGCAAAGAAACCTTTAATTTGTACTATTATGAAACAGACTACGACACTGGCAGGAATATAAGAGAAAATCTCTACGTAAAAATAGACACCATTGCTGCCGATGAAAGTTTTACCCAAGGTGACCTTGGTGAAAGAAAGATGAAGCTTAACACTGAGGTGAGAGAGATTGGACCTTTGTCCAAAAAGGGATTCTATCTTGCCTTTCAGGATGTAGGGGCTTGCATTGCATTGGTTTCTGTCAAGGTCTATTACAAGAAGTGCTGGTCCATTATTGAGAACTTAGCTATCTTTCCAGATACAGTGACTGGATCAGAATTTTCCTCTTTAGTTGAGGTCCGAGGGACATGTGTCAGCAGTGCCGAGGAAGAGGCGGAAAACTCCCCCAGGATGCACTGCAGCGCGGAAGGAGAATGGTTAGTGCCCATTGGAAAGTGCATCTGCAGAGCGGGCTACCAGCAAAAAGGAGATACTTGTGAACGTAAGTGACCTGTGCTACTAAAATTCTACTTTTTTTTTTTTTTTTGTATTTGAGTATCAGGCATTTTAAGTAATAATGTTAATCTGTTTCATCCCAGCTGTTGAAGTCAGCAAATGTTAAACAATGTCATACAATTTAATGATGATGATTGCCTACAGTGGTATGCAGTAACTGCTGGTGCTAATGATACCTGTTAATAGGATTTAATTTGTCCTTTTTATCATGTTTGCTTATATGGAAGGCGATCGTTGCTTTTGGGGCTACAGGCTTTAGGGATGGACAGCAGATAGGTCTGCATTATCCGGGGACCACTGAAGTGACAGTAATCAGCAATGTGATTTCTTTCATTCTTAAGCCCACACTGTGAGGAACTTTCAGTAGCAGAAAACTGAAGATTAAGGGTTCTGTTAACATGAGCTCTACTGACAGGCAGAATGCAAGGAAATACATCTATAAATTTTCTGCTTATCGTTTAGAAAAGAATCCAATTTGAATTTAAAAAATCATAAAGTTTTACTAATAAATTTCTGCAAAGGCTGTCATTGTTCTCTGGATTACATATTATGTGTGTTCTTCTGATAAGCCACATTGGGGAGAACCACATTTTTGTGGAGGTGGGCCAAAGTAAAGGGGTAACTATTGGCCAGACATCAGTCAGGTATTTCCTCTTTGTTTTGAAAGAGTAATAGAAAATCAATTAGGAAATCTTTTTCTTTATTTTGTAAAACTGGATTTTCTCTTGCATATCGTTATGTGGTCAAAGAACTGGCCAGTATTTTGTTTTAAACAATGTAGCCTGAGTCTTCAAAAATGGGTATCTGTGTTTTGTCATTTCTATGTGATGAATAATACAATAAAGTTACCTGGCCCATGCTATACTTAACTTATTATTTATAAAGCATCATACAGCCCTCAAAATGAGTTATGTATTTGCTGCTCTGATAAAACAATTGCACTGTTTTAGTATTTGCAATTCCTGGTTAGGTTAGGTGGGATGAAAGCTAGCACTAGTGTCCACAACTAAATTTTCCTGATCACTTTCTATGTTTATACATTTTTCCATGTGCTTTGCATAGATTAGTCCATTTAATAAAGTAGATTTCACTCTCATGTCTATTATTTGTGTCTTTGGAAAACAGTTTGCTTGCAGCTAGTTAACTAATATTTGTCTTAGTTTAACTTAAAGTCTAACACACTCTGTCCTGGACTTGCAGCAATGGTATTGCACTAGTTAATGTCACAAAACCCCAACTACTCACTTTCACTTCTTACACACCACATATTTATATATACATCACATTTCTTACCCATTCTCATTATGGTAGAATCTTTATAAGAGAACCGACTTCAAAAATGTTTAGATCTATGATGTGGTTTTATTTATATATGGCCCTTTAGATTTTGAAAAGTTGCTACTCTAAATTGATAAGTGCTGTGAGTGTAAATTACACACTGAATTTTGAAAGCATAGTACAGAAAAAGAAATTTAGCACATATAATTAGCAATTTTTAAACATTTGCTAAAAGCTGAAATCATTTTAGTTATATTTGTTACATTTATGTAGCCCTAAAATTGATCTCAACTGTTTCTTTTTACTTTTAGTGTAGCTACACATAATTTCAAAATCATATTTGTGAGTCATGCTGTATTTCTGTTGGATGCACTTCTTAGATTGAGTAAGTGAGCAAATATATTTTCCTATCCTGCTTGGAGATTTCAGTGCTTCACTCTCATTTCAATACTGCAAGGGCCCCTGAGCATATAAAGTACTTTTATCTCACCACTCAGTTGTCTACACACTAGGGGATATTATAAGCAGATTCTGGCGAAACAAGTGCAGATGCTGGAGGGTAAGGTGCCTTTAGAGGTGTGGCAGAATCCTTTTGTGTCTCCTTAAAGGAGTTCAGTCTGTCTCCTGCTGCCTTCTTTCTTCATTCCTGTCAGTGTACTCTTGCTACTCAAGTAAAAATTCCTGAAGGTCCAGGTATGTGGCAATTAAAAGTTGTTAAGATTCAACACTAGCATTAGGCACGATACTGTTGCACCGGCTTAGTATAGAGATCTTCCTAGGCAGCTGATCAACTGAATACAAGATATTCTTACTGACTAAACCGTAGTAACAGTTACCTGAAAGGAGTGGTGGATTGAACCACATCTACTTTTTAGTGATTTTTAAGTGCACTCTTATGCTATTTTCTCATTAACATTATTAAAAATCAATAATTATATAGCATATTAAAATTGTAGACAAATATTGAAATGTGGAAGATATAAGAAGTAGACAGTGAATTTTAGAGAAATATTTCTGAAATGAATACATGGTGTGAGATTAATAATAGATTGCACATTGTAACTAAATTATTTACAAGCTTAAATGTTTATAACAATAAAATTTGTCCAAAATAAAAGTGAAGAAGAAAGAATCTACAGATCATCATATAATACTTCACTCTGTGCCAAAAATCAAGAAAGTTATATTCATATAATTACAATTCTCAAAGTAGCTAGGCAATAAATATATAAAGATTTAGAATTTATGAATTTACTTGAAATTATAGTACTTCATTTCCAAGAAAAAGGAGTCTTTTGCACAAGAAATATGAATTAAGTCATACTAAGATACACAAAAATGAAATTGTCCAAAATTAGTTGTAAAGAAAAAGTCATTAATATGTACGCATCAAAAATATTAGCTGTGGAAGAATAAAATTAAATAACATCTTATTCCATATTAGAAAAAAAAAAGAGCAAGTGGGTTCAGTCTCACACTTCCACTGTGAAAGCTGCCCTTTTAGAGATGCAGCTCTCATCTGATGTGGAAGTGGAATTTAAAAAGATCACACAGAAAGGGGAAAGCAAGATACAAAATGAAATCCATATAAAATTGCACAATTAAATTTACCTGAGAAGCCTAGGAAATCACATCAAAGGTTCTACTCTGCTAAGATTTCATAATTTTAATGAAAATTATAGTATTTTTGCCTCATTTTATGCAATTTAGCACAAATGATTTCTACATTCATTTGTTCAGCGAAAAGCTAGGAGGAAATATCCGAGTTCTATATATTTAAATAGAGAAAAAGTAAGATACCCAACCTCTGCCCACAGTATGCAGATATATTTACAATGAGAAAATAAATATCTTTGCTTCTTTCAAATGAGAAAATTAGTCTTGTTGAATTTGGCTTTCAAAATGAATTCTTTTGGTTTTCAGAACTAAAACAGCATTGGAGTACCAAAACCATTGTCACTTGCAAACTATGCTATCATATCTAAAGATAAAGTAAAACAATGACTGTCATCTAGATTAATCTGCCTTGGAGTAGAATTAGGTAATAATAAGAGTTCACTTAGAAAATATGATCAGGGATGGACAGATAGCTCAGCAGTCTAAGTGCCTGCCTGGGAAGCACAAGGACCTGGGTTCAATCCCCAGTATTGCAAACCTGCTGTGGTGTTCACTGAAACCAGGCATGGTGATGTACACCTGTAATCCCAGCACTGGGAAGGCTGAGACAAGAGGATCACTATGAGTTTGAACTGTGTAGCAAGACCCTGTACCAAATAAATAAATAAATAAATAAATAAATAAGATTAAAAAAAACTTTAAAAAAGATATGCACAAAAGAGGTTATAAGCCTCCTTATAGTTTTTTTTTGTGTGTGTAATGTAAGTTAAGTAAATTTTTAAGACATAACTTAATTTTTAGTCTTGATTATGTTGACAAAGGAATCAAATATTTTATAGTTAACCATGGCACTGTTTCATTTGCTAAAATGCTTCCCTCTCTGGCATGACGCCAGTGCCCTGCTGCAGGCTTGCTTGCTTCGAGATGCAGTCCAGGTCTGCCTTGATAATATTCCTCCTGTCTCCTTTCAATGATTCTGGTAAAGGAGTTTGAAAATAAATCTAGTCCCGTATTGAGGAAAACAAATGTTTTGAGAAAGGGCGCTTCTGAGTTCCCAGCTGACAGCGGGTGGCTATCCACTTAAATTCCAGTTTATCTAGACACTTTCTACAGTGGCAGCCCATTGTGGGGTGTTTTAGAAAATAATTGCAATTATGAATTATGATGGAAACTGGACATAGTTTTGATCGATTCATAGAAGAGCTTTTTTCTCATAAACTTCAAAAAATTAATTCAGTGTGGAAGCCAAAATTCTCAAACCTATTAATATCTGGAGAATTTCTCTCAAATTCTTAAATAAAGTACTTTTATGAAAATTGCTTTTCATTGTAATTTTCAAATATATAATTCACACTAATAGACTTTTATTTTTATAATTACTTTTTAAAAATTTTCCTTCAAGTTTTAACTTTAAGTAAATTTGATATATTTTCTTAGGTAAATAAGTAGAGTTATAAAAAAATCTATAACTTATATTTTATATATACAACACATATTTTGAAAGAGCTAATAAAGTTATGTATAGAAATGCATTTCTATATTTTGCAATGTTTGTATAATTTGTTTTAATTTAGAAATTAGGATAGCATATGTCCCAGGTATGGCTCTGGGTAGGATTTGTAGAATTACCTTTCAATATATACTGAATTGTCATGTGCATTGTCTCACGTACTTCTTGTCACATCACTAAGAGATGGAAAGTATTACTTCTATCTCTTCTTTTTTCAATGTAGGAAGAAACTGAAGTCCAGAAGTGGTAATAAGTAATAAAATTAGATGACAATCTAGAGTCTTAATTATCAATTTTTCTCTTGTACCTAGAATTCCACACTTCACCCTTTAAATTACATAGGAGTTCTCCCAAAGATTTTAGTCAGTGGATGACTAATGGAACTATTATTCAAGTGGCATGACCATATGCTCCATTTGCCTGGGATAGTGTTTGACTTATTACCATTACCTCTTTTTGCTCTCAAGCATGTTCTTTCTGATCTAATTGATAAAATATGTGATCATCCTAATTGTAAAATGTTAAGAATATAATCAACTTTACATGCATTTCTGTTACAATACAGAGATGTGATTTCCATGCTCTATTCATAGTGTTGAATTTAAAGTTTCTAACAATAAACATTTACAAATTTCCTTTTTAGGATTCTATGGAGATAGGAATTCAAATATTCACTATAAAAATAGCTTTGATAGTTGCCTCTTATTTTCCATTGGTAGATTACAAGATCTGTCATTTTTTAGTAATTGTAAGTTATTCACATGTAACATAACATTATTCAATTGAAAACTCAATGTACAGAGTGTTAATAATGATTAACCTGTTTATTTCTTAGACTTTAAAAAAAATCACTATTTCCATAGACAAGTAAATTATACTATGAATTATAATGTCTCTAAAATATACAGTGTTTGAAAAAATACTTATAGATAGATAGATAGATAGATAGATAGATAGATGTAAGATAAACAGGAAAGTAAATTGCTCAAATGCTAGACTCACAGAGTTGTAAAGCTCTGCTTCTATGGTTTAAGAGCTGATTAATGTAGGACAATCTCTCTAAACTTTAATTGCCTAAAGTATAAAATGGGGCTAATAAAAATAGTACTTGCCTCATAGGGTTCTTGTTAGAATTGAATGAAATGATATATATAAAAACCCTAAGAGTAGTATCTGGGACATAGAAAATGATCAATGAGTGTATTGTATTACCTTATTAATAATATAACAAGGAATTTGTTGAGAAAAGAAGTTTCATAGTGGTGCATAATTGAATACATACCTTACAGACCAGTAGTCAAATGTCCTTTAAACCAGTAGTATTCCTGAGGTAATTTACCTCAGCAGGCATTTGAATAAAATAACTCATGATATCTTCTTTTTCTTCCAAAAAGATGCTCATCCTGAAATATTTGAAATAATCTGAATGCCCAAAAATTAAAACACATCAAGGTGATTGAATGTAGTTGTTAGGTTTTTATAGTACGATAATTGAACCTTAGGCCTTCTCACTGAGCTATATCTGTAATCCTTTCTTATTTTTATTTGGAGATTGTTTTACTAAATTCCTAGTTGCCCAGGCTGACTGGAAAATTTCATCCTGCTACCTCAGTCTTCTAGAGGGCTGGGATTACAAGTGACAACACCCTTTTCAGCTTGAAAATACGTTTCAAGGTATGAATCATGCTGTATAGGAAATTTGAATTATCATAATAATTTTCAGTGGCAAAAGATAAAATTCAAAAAATGTTGACAGAATTATGGAAAATATACAGGATAAAGAGTAAAATGGGATCATAAATACCAAAATAAATGTGTGTGAGGGCTAGATTTGTGAGTGATCTTTGGTACTAATTTTATTTTTTCACAATAAAATTATTAGTTATAAGTATTTTGATAGTTCACACAAAGAAAATGTGAATTATGTGATCAAATTATGGGTTTTTATATTGCATTAACCTCTGTATAAATCTAGGCTCATGACAAATGTGGTTTAAATGATCTAAAGAAAAGAGATTCAAGATATTGTTTAAAAATGCCTCATAGATTTGCATTGGTCTTTTTTAGTTTTTAATAGGCGGCAAGTCTACTGAATATTTTATATGTGTTCATTAATTCAACCTTATAGGGAAGTGTCATTACTTTATGTAGTCTATTTTTCTTTTTCGAAACTGGGGCTTGAACTCAGGCCCTTGAGCTTGCCAGGCAAGTGCTTATTCTACTGAGCCATCTCCCTGGCCATGTAGTCTAATGTAAGGCAGTATTATTATCCAGCTTTAAAGAGGAAAATACATTAATTGGAATTGTGCAATCTATGTGATATTGTAATATATTAAATGTAGGTATTACAGGACCCATTCTTTACATAAGGAAGCCAACAGAGGCGCGACACGGATGCACTGAGTACCCACTAACACAGAGACTCCCAGCCTGTTTTTCCATGGAGTGTTCCAGCTGCAGCATCCCTAACCTGTGGGATCTTTACAGCTCCCTATGTGTGTAGCTCCCTATTTATTGCAAAGTCCTATGAAAATAAATTTTCAGAATACCTTGATACAAAACTGAACACTATGTTTTATTTAAAGTTAGTTCAACACATTTATCTTTATCATTTCTCACAATGCAAATATTTCATAAGATTTGCTGTTCACTTTCCTCTTCCCTTGTTCTAAGTGGCAGTCGGAAATGAGCCGTCAAACATGATGTATGAGATAGATGGATGATAGATAGATAGATATAGATCATAGATAGATGATAGATACACAGACATATAGACAAGCAATTCATCTAGGTTTAGATTATTAATTACCAACACATTATTTTTCCACTTGTATTATTTTGTTTTTGGTAACAGGGACCAAACTCAGGACTCTGTGCTTGCCAGACAGGGGGCTTATGCCACTGAGCTGTCTTCTCGACCTCAGCTCTCCCATTTGAAGACTTGCATTTAAGTTATTTCATCTCGACAGCAATCATCTTTTCTTTCTTTCTTTTTTTGTTTGCAGAACTGGGAATTGAGACCCTTGCGCTTGCCAGGGAAGCGCTTATTCCACTGAGCCATCTCCCCGGCCCCTAATCACCTTTTCTAGCTTGCGGTTTCATCTCTTGTTGTTCTTACCTTTCTTATTTGGTACTGGTCTCAGTATTGTAAGCTCAGGTATAGAGATTACCTCTAGAATCAAATATTTCACATCTGACCCTAAAAAAAGCAGAGAAGCAGATTAAGCATTGGTATCTTTCAGAATTACCTATTTTACTACAATCCTATGCAACCTTAACTAACATTTCCCTCCCTTTTTCAGTGGCCTTTCTTTTCCAAATAGTGAAGGTGCATACAGGTGATAACCACCAGTGGGTCTGAGTACGCCTTTTTCTTTCTACCACCATCCATGCCTTTTCTTGTGGTCCCCTATAATGTCTACCAGTTTACCTTAGGCTAAGAAATTCTACATTTCCTTACAATTTCAAATTAAATAGCACTGCACTGTTCTACTAGCTCTTCCCTTAGATACCTGTGCTTGTCCCTTTCCCCCTGGGAATCATCGCATGCTATCTGGTTATGTCCTCTTGCAGTTTCCTTGCAAGATGCTTAAGCTTCTTCAAAAGCCAGATTTTCAGCTTTCTCGTTCCCCACCAAACAACCCAGTATAGTGCCCTGTACCACTTTTGTCTTCTAACACATCTTTATCAGTTTTTAAAAACTAATCATATAGCACCTATTCTCAGGTCAGATTTTTTTCCTCTTCATATTATGGTGTAATTTCTGCTTTATGAAGCTGGTCTCCTTGAGTGGTCTTCACCTTTGTGCGCAGGGGAGCCCCACTGCATTCCATTCTCCTTAGAGCCTACAGCAAGTGATAGCCTGTACTGACAGTTAGCAGATGTGCGCAGGACCTTGCCTCAGATCTGAGGAGTTTATTTCTATGAAAATACTATGTGCTTATATGTGCTCACTGCCACAGTCACCTTGCATCAGTGTCTTTCTGCGACTTTCCGATGTCCCCATGTCCTTCCTGCAGTGAAATGAGAAGATTCCATGTTCTGCACCACTATGCAAGTCTTGAGGAAAATAAGTTAATGAAGGCTTGAAGAATACTTCTACTTATCATATAAAGAAAATTTATGCTTGTTATAAAATTATGTTGCTTTGCTTCCAAACTGTATACTGTAAGTGTTAGTTTGAATTTCACAGCAAAATCTGCAAGACATTCACTAATGTCTCTATATTAAAAATGGAAAATTATTTTATACTCCATATTATGCCAAAATGAATTCCTCTTATTTGAATTATATTTGTATTAGCCTTGCAGTTTGTTGCATTCCTGTTCGTTCACAGTGAGGAGTTCTTTACCCTTGTTTGAAGACATTGTTGAACAGGTAACATGCCTGGTCTTAGAAAAAGTGTCATTGCTACAACCTCAGCCCATAGTCACTTTTCCCAGAATCAGACACCACTATTAGTTTCTTTTGTATTTCCCAGAGATATTGCCATATAGTTTAGGAAGTGTTTAACAATATCATTATGACACTCAAAATCATGACCTAATTTCCAAATAAGCATTTTATTTTATTTTATTTTTCAGTACTGCGGATCCAGCTCTGCACCTTGTACTTGCCAGGCAGGCACTTAAGCCACTGAGTTATATCCCTGGCTCTCTATTAGGCATTTTAGGCATCATTTTAAATTTTAGTGTTTTCTGCTCATTTTCAGTCATCTCTGTATGTAGCCACAGTGTGCAGAATGTGGTATTTTCAATAAAAAGGAGAATTGAAGAAAGAACTCATAAAATCCAGGAGAAATAAGAAAAGAATCAAAAATAATCTGTCTGACTTAGCTTTCTATGATTTCTATGTTTAGTATATGACTTCATAGTATTTCTAATTAACATTAGAAAATGTTAAGTTATTCTTTTTTATAAAAAGTGGAAGTTTAAAGTGGCATCAATTTTAGGCATGCAGTGTCATAAAATAAATCAATGACTGCTTTTACTGTGATTTTTCCACACAACTCCTACCATTTCCTGTAAGATAATTATTAACAACCTATGATGCATTTTATTTATGATGATTCTGTGCATGATGTAGCCATTTTGTACAAATAATTTCATTTTCATGGGAGAAGTTTGAAATATTTTTATTGTTTTCTTATGTATATAAAATGCATATGGGACAGAAAGGAGAATTTCAGAATATCATTTTATTTCAAATTTCCTTGCATTTAAGTACCTTTAAATTAACCCATCACATGCAAATTGCTTCACACATTTAATGTTATGGAGTTGATGCAAGCCTTAATTAGGATATTCATGTAAAGTTAATGTATAAAATATAGATGGTCACATACGTATAAAATTGAAGCTGTTATCTTTTAATCTGGTAGTTGAAACAATTTTCCTTTGAGGTTTGGTCAAATTAATTATTACAGGTGTCTTTTTATTTTCAACCTGTGGTATGAAATGTTTTAAAAGTTATTAAATTCACACATATATACATATTTCAGTGGTAATCTCAAATGACACTTTCCATCAACTAAGTTGCTAAGTGCACTAAATTATTTATTGTTGAATATAAGAACTCTGGCCTCCACTATATTAGAAAATTAAGCACCTTGGAAGGGATAGGCACTGTGTTTTAAGTTTTTCTGTAGGTGTTATCCTGTTATCATCTATTAGTCCTGTAATGAAGCTATCAACATTGAATTAAATTTTTTTTGTTTTTGTTTTTTAGGGTTTTTTTTTGGTGGAACTGGGAATTGAACTCAGTCCCTTGTGCTTGCCAGGGAAGCACTTATTCCACCGAGCCATCTCCCTGAATTAAAATCTTTGTAATCTCCCTAGATATAAAAGATAACTATAATGCTTTTACTCAAACTGTAAATATTGATCAGCTATAGTTTTATTTTAAAAAAATTTTATATTAATTATATTGAGAAAGAAATAGTATTGAGACAGTTTCAAAACAGATTAGTAGGAATATAGTTTTCAGCTACATTTCTTGCATTCATCATTAAATCTGACTGATCAAACAGTCGATTTTATTGATGTAAACTGAAAGAAATTTTTCTTCTCAAATGCATTTCATTTTGTAAATTTTATTTTTACTGAATAGTATATGTTGGCAATATATAATGACTGCATTGATGTGGAGAGTTGGTACAATTGCATAACACATTGTAATTCTTGTCACCATTGAGGAGGTTGGGGAGAAATTACGATGGGAGTGGATAAGTGTGCAAGAAAATGTATCTATCAGTTATGCTCATATTAGGATACAATAGGTTTATTCTGAGAGATGTCAGTGAAAGATCGTTTTCACTGCAAGGCTCTTTCCCATTTATATCTATGTTCCATGTTCATTTTAATATTTAATAATTATCTAAACTTTTTGTGTAGACAACGATACATAGTGATATGAATTATTTGCATGAATTTAATAATGTTAAATGAACCTGGTGGACGTTTTATAATTTTACCTGATTCCTCATGTTCTATTTTAATGAAGTGAAATAACTCTTGCAGTACTATTAATTATTTAGTTGGTATGTCCCTATAAGGCATTTTTATCTGAGTGATAACATAAGATATATACCCTTTACCTGTTCAAGTATAGTATCTTCTTTACTATGTACCTGTTTTATGGGCATTCTTGTACTTTTTGTCCATAATATATTATGAAGCAATTACAGTAAAATTTTTTTGGAGCTTGAGTATACCTTGAAGATTTCCAGGGATCAATTAGGGCAAAGTTAATTTTTGAAGGGCTAAATAACAGAAAGGAGGAATGATACAGTTCAAAATGAAAACCACAAATAATCCAGCAGGGCAAAGCTTCATCATTTAAATTCTGACATATTTCATGGAGCTCAGAAACTGAACCACACATGGGTCAGTGCTGGGAGTTTACAGTGTCTTTTGAAGCGATGAACTGTGGCTGTCTAATATTAAAATTAGAATTTGTATATCCTAAAGTAATTCAGTCAACAAGTGCATTCAATGCCTAACCAGTTTAAAAACATGCGACCGCTACATTATTGTGATTTTTACACATGTGTTTGTACATGTGTGTGTGTTTGGGCATGTGTGTGTACATGTGCGTGTGCGTGTGCGTGCATGCGTGCGTGCGTGTGTGTGTGTGTGTGTGTGTGTGTGTGTGATGCAGGATGGAACCCAGGCCTTCACAACTGCTGAACTATTTTACTACTGAGGTACATCCTTAGCCTCTTTTGGTGTATTTAAAATGCAGGAAGAAAACTAGACTAAGAACAAATGACAATGTACTAATAATTTAAGTAACTTGTTTTTCTTCTGTCAAGAAGGTGGATTGAGGATGAATTTTTGTGAAGGACAAGGTTAGAATACTGCACTACTTTTTCTAATCTTTAGTTTTTAATGATTTTCTGTCTTTGTATACTCTGTTACAGACAACCAACTACATGCTAGGTCTGTAATAGAGCATAAATATTCAGGAGACTATAAATACACCTCATTTAAGCTTATATGATACAAGCTCAGACTCGATTGACTTGTTGAAAAACAAAACATTGATGTATACCAGAATTCACATTAAGCAGAAATCTTTTATTGCAGCCATTTTATTTTTCTACCTCACCCTCCTTTTCATCCTTTGCCTGATCTTCCTCTTTTTTTATTTTTTTACGTTTCTTAATATATAAGATTTAAAAAATGAAAAGCAAAGTAATATTTTGCATATGGGCAGTCTTCACTGAACATGATGTACATGTCATCCACATAAACCTAAAGGACATAGTTATTTATTATTCATTAATATCAATGTGTAACTGACTGTCACTTGCCAGGCAGAGAGAATCAGATAGAATGTTGACATTGATTGATGGACACATTCCTGAGGAAATGCCCTGGTTGACTAATGCTTAGGTTAGTTGGACATACAGCATCCTGAATCCAAATCTGGGGGTGAGAAATCTTTTTTTTTTTTTTTTCCTAAGTTGCATACCAGCAGTAACACTTTTGATTTTTATGGTTGTTTTAGTTCTCACCACTGTCATTACCAAATGAGAGAAGACTGCTTTTGTGTGTGTGTGTGTGTGTGTGTGTGTGTGTGTGTGTTTGTATGTGTGGTGATGGGGATCCAGCTGAGTCCTGTGCATGCTAACAAGCCACCACCAGTGAGCTACACTCCTAGTGCTGATTTGCTTTTTTTCTTTTTACAACGCAGTTTCCTGGCGCCTGAGGCTCACATCCTAGAGAAAGAATTTAGATTTTGTTCACTCTGTTCTATGAACAGATTTCTAAATAAAAATTTATGATTTCTTTGAGACACATACCTGAAATGGTTGGAATTTTTCTGTTTATTTGAATAAAAATTAAGTCATGGATGACTAGTCTATACACTATGAAAAAGAAAGAAAAAATATTTTTGTATTTCTGCTTGAATAACTATTAGTATGGAATTTTAAAAAGACTTCTTTATTTCAACAAGCATAATTACTTTAGTTATAATTGTTAATTATCATTGATAATATCCAGATCAACATTTTTTGACTGGCTGCAGAAATTTTAGTTAATGGTTGTTTTAAGGCACAATTGTTATTTTTATTCACCTGAATGAAACATGCAGGATTACAGAATCTTTTAATGAATACTTTGTAGTTGACATTTCAGGGTAAGGAAATAATGATGGTATTGTATTTTGTCTGCTTTCTGTTTTGAAATTTGCTTATTCTGCTGGGGATTGGTATATTTACATATGTTTATATTTATGGACTAATAGAAATGTGTTATATAATTTTGTATGAATAAGTAATACTGACAATTTTATTGTAGAATATTTTGGAACTTATGATTTACAAATGCATGTGTAATTTAAAATAGTTGTTTTTCAGTCATGTGTTCCATGTAAGTCTATTTTAAGAACTTTTCATCATTTTACTTTATACATTTTCAACACTGGAATTGAGGGTTGTATAATTTCTTTCAAATTATTCATGTATATGTAACAATCTCCAAAATATTAATATACTCATGGCCAGGTAGTACATAGTTTATGACATTGCTATAACATCTTTGCTAGGTATTAATATTTTTATGTCTTTATCCAAAGAGAGCTATATATCACAGTATTTGCAACTAGAATAAAGAAACAGAGTTCTGAAAGTTATGCAAAATATTTTCACATGCTTATATTTTGAAACACAGTTTTTGATAACTTCCATCTGGAAAGTCTGAGAAAGTACTTTTCCTACCCAAAGTACATGTAATAGTTGTGTACATATTAGTCTCCAAAAGGGGACAAGATTTTTATTTTCATTTAGAATTACACTATGAGATTATCTAAGGGATAATGTCTAAAATAAATGACATGTCACTTTTATTAAAATGACACTGAGAAACAGAGATAAGTAGTACCGCCTTTTCTGGGTTGACTGATGTTTGCCTGTCTGACTGCATTCTTTCCAATCGACAGAAGAGACACAGTTATAAAAAAAGACGTCTCTGCCAAGGTTTAGCTAACCAAAAAGGGCAAGATCTTGTGTTTAAAAGGTAGAGAATCCAATCGATGAAAATGTCTGAATCTGTTAGCACCAATAAAGCTGAAGGCCACTGGGAAGCTCAGAGAGGGTCTTTTGTTGTAGAGATAGAAAGAGACCCAAAGTGTGACGCGTTGAGGGGAGCAGGGTCAGCCGGGAAGATCATCCATCTTCTTCAGTGGCAGCTTTCTGTCAGATTCTAACTGTTCGGTGGTGAAAGTAAGCTGCTGCAGTTGACACCAACTGAATCTCAGCCAAGTGTAAATGAACCTAATATTCACTGACCTTATGCATAGCAAATGAGGCCCTGCGTGTCATTTGAAAAATAATGTTATCTGACACTTCAAAAAAGTGGGTGATGGACAGAAATGAGGTGGGGGTGTGTGGGGGCATGAATTGTGTTAGTCACGTAAGTGAAGAGATGTCTTTCAGCCACCCCTTGTTTTCAGTTGATTTTTCACATGAGACACAGATATCGTTCCGACTCAGATTTACTTGATAATGTATATGTATCATGACACTTTCCTTGTGGAACTTGACCATTTACAGAGTAAGCTTTCATTTGTCCTTCAGATGATAAAATGCTGTGACTAATCATAGAAAGAACATTCCATATCTTCTAGTAAAAGCTCTCAATTTTAAAGACACTTTTGTTACTAGATTATATTCAAAACATAATGAAGCAGAATATATTACTTTTTCAGTATTAAAAATGGATCAGTCTTGTTAGAGTGAAAGATACAAAAGCTATTTTGTGTATCATATTTAAAAGCATTATCTAAAAACCATTTTAGTTACTAATATCCACTGTAATCTAATACCTTTACTCAGTGTCTAAATCATGATTTTTATATTATTTCTTACCTATTAGATGTTAATTCTAGATGGTACTTTTTATTTTGAAGGTATTTTCAGCAATACTATAAGACAAAATTCTCATAGAAATGAAAATTACAATTTTAAAATCCTCACACAAAAATGAAGGTTAAATATTAAAATGTAACTTAAGTATCTACTACATAGACAATACAAAGTATGTGCTGCAGTATTTAGAGAAAACATCACCTCTGACAATTATAGAAAAATAATTGGATAAATATAAGACAATGACTTAGAAGAATGTAGGGAATTTAAACATTGGAGGAAAGCAAAAACCACACAGAGTATTTAGTGTTCAAAGAGTCTCCTGGAGCGTGATTATCTGCCATGGTGGATTTCATAAGAATCACCAGGACATATCTGCACCTCATTGTTTTTTGCACCCCTCCTCCTCCTCCTCTTCCTCCTCCTCCCCCTCTCTGTATCTAATTGACATCAACCACATTGGAGCTGATTGTAAAATTTTTGGAATCTGTGTATTGATTTTTGCTCACCTCGTCAGTCTTGTTTATTTGTACTCATTAAAGGAGTGAGCATGTTTTTTGTTCTCCTGAACTTAAAAAGACAGCCTCTGATTGGTGAGATGCTTTATTCTTAGTTGTTCTCAACAAGTAACTAAATTCAGATGAAATTGTGCACCAAGTTTTCTGCTGGGAATGTGCATGGATATAATCGTGCCGAGACACTAAGCACGCGTGGGGCACATTCATTTTTCCTCACATTTGCTTGACTGTAAGTGCCCTTCTAAATAAAATACTGCTTAAAGACCAAAGAATATTTCTTTGTTCATAGTGACTTATCTGAGCTCTGACATGCCTGCTTCATCAGTTTATGCTGAAACTTATGCCCATACATACTTGTCTTGTCGTAATATGCGTTTGCTAAATTCCCAAGAAAAATATCAAAAGCATGCCAAATAATACAGTTGTAACTTCATTTTCTAATTACATGGTTTATCTGCCCACAGAGGTGTTAAGTTTAGTCTGTAAAACAATTCTCTTTGAACCGGCAACCTGACAATGAATAACTTAATAAATACTGTTAATAGTGTTGCTGATGGTGGTGGACTAAATCGAGTTGATTTTAAAATCTTTTGAGTTATAATATTCTACACAAAGAATACAATAGCTAAATCCTATGGACACAAATACAAAGAAATCTATATTCAAAAATGAGAGGAGTCTCTTGTTCACAAGATAACTTTAGATAAATGGCCTACGTAGTCTTTGATGACTCTTTTGATAAAGTTTTGTGAAATACCCACCTGAGATATAGCAGCTGTGTGTGTGTGTGTGTGTGTGTGTGTGTGTGTGTGAAGTGTCACATTATTCTGTCATGAACGCATGAGCGTACTGGATTGCTTCAGAAATCTCATTGAAATAATTTCCAGAATAGACTAAAAAAAAAGGGAGAATTGGTTAAAAGGCTGCGGTATTTGCTTCATGGAATACTGGTTAATGGATTTAGCCAGGTGTTCGACTCTAAATTGAAAGACCAATTGTACTTTATGATCTGTGGAAGTCATATTCAATTAGTAACACCGAGGTTTAAAAACTAAAATGCATTTCACGCAGCTCTGAAGTCTCAGCCCCTTTGCCCTCAGTATTTACAAAGTCCAACACAGTTCAATCCTGCCAACCCAGTGTAGGATTTTTTTTAATGAGAAAGTTTTCCAGTTACTTTCCATAATTATTCCTTACTGAATCATTTCAATTAGTGGTGTCAACTCACATTTATTTTTAGATGCACTCTTTGGATGGAAACTTCCATGATTAGGAAGATACTACCTATTATTAGTATACTATAGAAACACTCACTCAAGTGCATTACCCAGGATTACTTAGACATTAGATCCACATACAAAAGTGATTTATGTTCAGATTTTGGGACATCAACAAATTCTGAATTAACTGGGATTCTTTAGCCAGAAAGTTTTTTTCTTTTTTCTTTTTTAGCCAGAAAGTTTCAATTGCTTTGGGCTTTAGATTGAGAAAATACACCAATAGAGGATCATCAAATATCCTTGTCTAAGTCACCCAAATTCAGTATGAAGTGAGATTAGCTAGAAGAGATCTTAAAATGATTTTCAAAGACCTTTAAATTTAGTCCAATTCTTGAATCAGAGCATCCTTTTCAGAGTAATTGCCATTTCTGCCACGTATTATGATTTTCATTAAATGAAATTACATACTTTATCCTAACCACTATTTATTTCATGATGTATGAGATAAGAGATTGGTATAGCTCAGTTAGTTAATAAATTTATATAAATATTAAATTATTATTTCTAAAAATATCTTTGTACCTTTTTAATAATTTAAAATAAAACTAATTTAAGTTAATCTTTTAACTTACATTCTTTTTTATTTTTAAGCTTTCACCTGAGAAACATATCCACATACGCCTCACATTTATTGTTTGTTAGGATAATAAATGCTATTTTATTATATAATACATAGAATTTGGATCATTTTATTTTCAAATATAAAAGAAGTTATTTTGGATTTAACCTTTAGGGCAAAAGGGAGATGTATTCCTTGGCAGGAATTTTGTAGACCTTGGTAATGTATGCCGAGATTGCATCATCAAGAAGGAAAACAGGAAAATGATAATGGAAAGATTCAGCTTAACTGTGTTTTCTTTTCCTATTTAAAATGTAAAGAAAAATCATTAGATCAATTCTTAGTATAATCAATTGGAGAATCAAATCAATAATGAATAGTGACATCTTCCGCAGAGCGCCATAGAAGTTGCTCTCTTCCTTCACTTCAGTCTGGAAAGAAAAATAAAACAAGAGTTCTGGTATCTGCTCTAACACTTCCCCTCTTTTCTTAATTGAGGCTGCCAGGGCAATGCACTCAGGAAGGCTGAAAAGGTAGCTGTCCTTTTGGGGACAAGGTTGGCTCTCCTTCTGCTCTTTACAGTGCAGTAGGAGAAAAAGATTCTTGGAGAAGCTTCACCTATGTCTGCTCTGAGGAAATATGAACAGTTTTCTGTGGTGCTAACTCTGCATTGCTTTGTCAGCATAGCTGAGTTTTGACGGTGGAAAAAAAATCTTGAGATGAAAGGAAGTGAGCATAAAAGTTGCCTTTCATACACCAGTAGACTGTAGTATGCAATTTTTAAAAGTTAGGTTTTACCATATAAAATTATATAAATTTAAATTTTAGATTACGCTATTTATATTCAACATAAAGTCTAACACTGTCTGATACATTCTTCCTAAGTATTAACATTAGGATGAATTAAAACGCAACCACAGTTCAGGTCTGAGATTTTTGGTTTTAGGATTTCTATTTCTGAAACCATGAAGACTTTAATTTTCATTCTAGTTTCAAGTGACTGTAAGGTACATTAGGAAGTAATAGATTCAAAAAGAAATTTTTTTTCTGCTGACCCAATCTTTTTGCAAATACCCTTTCCATTTCTCTCCTTTGTACTCCATCTTTTCTGTCTGCATTTACATCCACAAATATAAGTGGGTGGTTCATGAACTGCACATACATATGATGTAGGAAAGTTTTCCCAGGTCACCCCGCTCTATGGGAAATCCTTTCCTCTCTGTTTTTTCCTTTGTGGCTGAGGAAGTTGTTCTAAGTTTCCATCCTGTTTGGGCTGTGTTCCTTTAGGACTGCCACTGCTCTCCTCTAGGCATTATGCTGGTATAACAGGTCAATATGCTGCAATATTTTCCCTAATAAAATTACATGTTTCACTATTTGAAATTAGTAAATATCCAGTTTTTTTCTTCTAAGTTGCCTGTTTTGTTTGTTTTCTACATCTTAATATCTTACCAAAGTTTTTTTTTTTAAGTGAACATGAACTAAATTTCCATTTCCATTTTATACTTATAATAGCCTTTGTTGCTCTCTAGGTAGAGGTACATGTTTCTGAATCAGTGTGAACCTCTGGAGATCTAGACTTTGATGGAAAATTCTGGAGTGACTGTGCTCATTAGAATAGTCATTGTACTAAATGGGACTACAAGTATGATTAGGTTAGGTTTTTTTATTTGTTTTGTTTTGTTTTTGTTTTTGTTTTTTGAACCAGGCATGGAACCCAGGGCCTTGTGCTTGCCAAGCAGGTGCTTAAGCCACTGAACCGTCTCCCCACCCTAGACTACACTTAAATATTTTAACAATTTAAGTTACAATGAAAATTTAATGCATTTTAATGATAAAAAATAAAGGGAAAGAAAGGAATTCATACATAGAGAATTATGAACTCTTGCCACATCGAGAGTGGAAGTTCAAATACACCAAAATATTGGCCTTAGCAATATTTTTTTATTTTACCTCATAAAAACCCTGTTGGAGAAAGATGGGTGGAGGATAAAGCCAATTCATTTAACTTCCCCCCTCAATTTTTCTTCAGTACTTGTTGTTATAATTAGCATCAGCTTTTGAGAGAAAAATATGTGGTATGAATTTATAGATGGTAAGAACACTTAAAAGTATCAACAACGTAGCAGTATATATTAAGCTGCATGAGAAATTGAGTTGTACCTCAGAAATGGCTTTTCTCTTTAAAATGTTGGATCAAGAACTACAATTAATAATGGCATGATTGTTTTAATGTCATAAGACTGAGGTTAAAATTTTGTTCCCTACCCTGGGTGTGTAGGAAAAAAGTTCCTCCTTTGGTTGAACCCTTTGACAGTACATTACAGATACTATGAAAATTAACTTATCAAAATGTTAGCATGTTTCTTCACGTATGAGCATTCTTCAGGGTAAATCCAATATCGTACAAGCCCACCCAAATTTAATATCCATATAAGGATATTTCTGAATATATAATCCACTTGTCAATTTCCCATTTGTTCAAAATTTCCTTTACAGCTGGATATTATCTTAGTCCATAAGCCAGTTAAGAACTTTGTATTTGTTTTGTTACTGTATTTAATTTTCCCCTTTTAGTATAGAATGCTCCCTTACTTAAAAAAATTCTAGACCAGTTGCCACTTAAAATATGCCACATTCTAGATATGCCTGGATAGCTCTCTTAACTACCTTATTATTCAATTGAAATTAATTTTTGACAGAGGTCAATACTGTTGAGTTTGTGTACTTTCTATTGAATCATGATGTGCCACTTTGTCTCCATATTTCAAAGCTAAGTTAGATGACTTAGGTAAAGTTTTGTACACCAGGTCCCTACTTAGAAATATACTAGTTTTAGTCATACATGGTGACACTGTGACTTGGCAGTTTCTTGACATTCTTTTATCCAATATCTTACCTTCATTGGTGATGTCAACAGGAATCATTTACTACATTATGATTGAAAATGTTTATATTGTCTCTTCATATTTATTCTATATGTTTTCTCCTTCTGTAAGAATTTTCTCTTTTTTCCAATCCCAGGTTTTGTTGCTTTTGAACAGCGCTGTCTACTTACAGATTCTAGCAAAAAAGCAACTTAGAATCTCACTAGTTTATTTTCTACTTCAATAAGAGTGAAATTTAGTATCTGCTACACTACATTTATTTGCATAGAAATTCATAATTTGGGGGCTTGAAGTTCTAGTATATTTATTTCAACTTTGTTTTATTATTCATTTAACTTTTCAGCTGATTTTTATGTGTCCCTTATGATAAGTGAATAAGAATTTCAGGATTTTTTGAGGCATTTTCAGATGCAGTACTACCCTGTGAAAATAGATAAATGATCTTTAAGAACAGTGTTTCTTTTAGACCAGAGATACAGCTTTCCACCCCAAACTGCCACCAAATTAGTTTTGTGAATGAGCAAGTTACTTAAGTCTGCAGACCTTCATCTTCTACCTTCAGAGTAGGAAACAGTAACATATCCTTTTCTAGAAGCTATTTGCAGACTAAATGATCTAGTAAGCATACAAAGCTAGCACATGGAGAGTGGACAATAAATATGCATAAAAATTAAATGATGCTTAGAAAGCATTTAACACACTGTTGAGCACATAGTAAGCAATCAATAAATGTTAGCTACCTTTGTTATTATTGTAAGAGTTGCTTTCTGTGTTTGCATTTTAATAAAGGTGGCTGGAAGTGATCCAAAAATTATATTGATTTTGTCCCCATAAAATCTCTTAAACTGTCGTGTCAGTTTCTTTCCACCTTATGGTCACTATTTTCAGCCTTTGTCCTTTTTTTTATCCTTAACATTTATTTTGAACACCAGTTAATTATTGTGACTGTGGTTCACATACCTGCTTTATTTAAAGTTATTCAACTCAGTGGCTACACTCTTGGTAACCTTAAAGTTTTTCCTTTTGAAAGCCTTACTAATAAGACTCATGAAATAAATTCAGTTCTCTTCAGAGTCTGAAAGTAAATCAAATTCCTTTGATAATTTTTAAAAATATAATTTTCATTATATTTTTGCTTTTTTTATTCTCAAAGAAAATCCCTATTGTCATCAGAATTATCATTACCAAATGATACTTTCTTTTGCTTTTACTTTCTCAAACTAAAAGGACCTCTCCTTTATTGGTGATAAGTTGTCATGATGTTAGACCTTAGGGTTTCTGTCAGGTGCCAGTATGCTCGTCGTCTTCTGAGGCTGTGGTACCTGGGATGGCATGGAGGGAAACCTCTTAAACTGTCCTGTCAGTTTCTCTCCACCTTACAGTCACTATTTTAAGCCTTTTGTCCTTTCTATCTTAAAGTGTACCAATAGATTCTAACTTTATTTGTTTGCATTTGATCTTCTACCCAGACAATAGTTTTTTTCTACTCATGTGTATTTTAAATAAAAGTTCAAGTTCCTTGATCACTTTCATTGGAATATATCAGTTCCTTATATGGCTTTCCAGATATTCTTTAACGTGTATCTGAAAATGCTTTAAAATTTACCTCCGCTTGTTATTCATCATCAAATGTCACCGAATCATTTGAGATATCCTAAATCCTGTATTTCTCCCTGTGATTTTTATACCTTGTAATTTTCTTCCTGGATTGTCATCGCTTTCTGGAAGATTTTTCTGTGCTCCTTCCTTTGCCCTCTCCATCCCTTTTCCTGCAAGCCCACAATCATGCTAGTCAGACAGGTTTCCAATATGCATCGACGTTTCTGTAACATGCTCCTTTAGATTACAGGTTACTAGGGAATAAGGAGCAATTATATTTCGTTATATCCTTTGCACCCTTCCTGGCTTAGCTACTAGAAGAGGAATGATTACTCACATAAAGGAAGTTATTCTGTTAACTTCTATACAGCAGGAAACAGAGATTACATTTTCTTATCCACAATACAGTTAAGTACCAGCAAGTAATTTTGGTAATGATAATTCTGATGACAATAGGGATTCTCTTTGAGGCAACGGAATGTCTTTTGGCTTTTGAAAAGGAAATAGCAGCTTAAATGTGCAAGAACAGGACTGCATGAGTACCTATATGGTGAGATATTTCAGACTTTCAAATTATGGAATTAAACTCCTCATTTACATGGAATACTGTTCATAGTATTAACTAAATACAGATGAAGTCTGTAGAGTTTTGTGATACTTTTTTAAGGAAAAGCAAAACATATGCCATTGTTACTGTAAATCATCTTTAGCTCTTTGTGTTCTCTGTGTGGGCAACATGTTACTCTATATATGTACATATTCTGTCCATCTAATCTAGTATATTAGTATATTAGAGAACAAAAGCATTTGTAGAATATAACTCAACCTTTCCTGGTCTTTCAGGACAAGGAAATTGCCATGTGAGATATAAGTACCTTTTTTGGTTAAATTAAAAATTGTAGGATGCTGGGCCTGTCAAATAGCTCAGGAGATTAAAGTGCCTGCAAGCAGGTGCAGGGGCTAGGGGTTCAATTCCTGGGCCTGCTGTGCTGGCCCTGCCCCAGGGGCACACTGAGACAGCAATTGAGACGGGGCGTGGTGGCTCCTGCCTGTAATCCCAGTTCTTGGTAGACTATAAACGGGCAGATCACTATGAGTCTGATCTAGTAGTGAGACCCTGAACACCCTGCAGACCCTTTCTCCCCAAAAGCCCCCTACAAAACTATAGGATGCTATTGTAATTTGCAAATACAGGGATGTTTATTTGCAGTAATATTTTTGTATGACTCTAAGTATATAATCTGATGCACTACTAGAAATGATGAGGGAAATGGGGCTTGGCAGATTATCTAAATGTATGACACATTTCATTCTTAGGATTCCTTTCTAATTGATGAATGACATAGAAAGGAGTGAGTCATTCAAATACATTTTAAGAAATAAAATTTACAAATTTATGTGCATTTGTCTTTCTGTATGTAAACATGTATATATAGATATAGATATCTATCTATATAGATATAGATATAGATATAGATATCTCCTTTAGAGTATAGATCTTGGGGCCAGGGAGATGGCTCAGTGGAGTAAGTACTTCCCTGGCAAGCGTAAGGGCCTGAGTTCAATCCCCAGTTCCACCAAAAAAAAAAAAAAAAACCAAGAATTTAGAGTATAGATCTTAAGTTGTAGCGGTTCATAAGGAGCATTTCCATCTTTGCAATTAATTGCATCATTTTGTAGAGACATTGAAAATCATCTGCAGAATAAGTCACAAATTGATAGCATGAAGTCTTGAAAGCTTTTGTGCTTCAATTCCTCAAGGTAAATGTGTCTTCTGTTTAAGGACGTTTTATATAAAAATATATTGTCGCCAAAGAGGAAATCAAGTTAATTATACAGTTTATCCAAGAGGAAATGGCTACATTTTTACATTCATCTGGAATGCATATTGTACATTGCTATTTCCTTCATATATCATGTGTGTTTTTATTTTTGTATATGCTGCTCAACAAGTTTTTGATTGTCAGATGCTGTATATCCAAAATCTCAGGATTTTTTAGCTTGATAAAAAATATCACTCAGAAAACCTCTATGCTATTCATCAGCTTGATCGTAAACAATTAACACTAATTTCCATACTAGCCAAGAGAAAATATTTTAGGTTGGTCAGTCATCTGCCAATTGCGTGATGGAATCTAGGTTAAATGCACAGTGATAGCCCTGTGTAACTTTTGGTAGAGCAGCCTCCACTCATATACTCAGGATACAGGTATTTGAGAATCTCAAACTCAGAGGATCCCGTAGTGGGAGCAAACCTGAGATTAGTGGCATTCACCAATAGCCACACTAATAGCTATGTACTGATTCCCTCAGAATTTGCATTTCCCTGGTGATTAAGGAAAACGTTAAGGACCTTTTATTATACTTATTATATTGTTATCTCCTTTGGTAAAATATCTGTTCAAATATTGCGTTAAGTTTATTAAATTGCAGGGTTAAAAGATTTCCTTTTGATTCTAGGGATTGAAGCCAGGTCCACTGCACTGTTCTGCACCCCTGACTCCTTTTTATTTTGAGACAAGATCTCATCGAGTCGTGAAATTGTGCAGATTGGTTTGAAACCTGAGCTCTTCCTGCCTCAGCCTCTTTGGGATTAGAGGAGTACACAGCCAATGCTGGATTGTTTTCTTATTTTTGAGGTGCAAGAGTGCTTTTTAAATTTTAGATACAAAGCCTTTCTAAGGGGGCTGGGATATAGCTCAGAGGTACAGCACCTGCTTCACAAGTGGTGCAGTCCTGGGTTCAATTCAGGATGCCTCCCAAAATAATAGACCTTGCTTCATTTTATGTATTGTTGCCCATCTCCAGCTTCAGCCTATATGAAGATTCTAAGCTTTATAATTCATGATGTAACTTGTGGTTAATTTAATTGCCTATTGATTTCCTAATGTGTATTAGTATTTGTTAGAATGACTAAATACTTGTGTTAATAATCACAACATAAAAAGAGGCAGCTTATTTTTCTTAGAGAATAACTCAAAGGTCCTAATTTTAAGAACACATTTTAAAATAAAAAGGATATTAGAAAATCTTCAGTTTATTTCAGAGAAGGTACTAAAACACCTTATGGATTGTTAAAGGAATATTGTATTAGCCCATGGGCCCCTAACCTTTTTTTGTTGTTGTTTGCTTTTTTGCGGAACTGGGGAATGAACTCAGGCCCTTGCACTTGCCAGGGAAGTGCTTATTCTACTGAACTATCTCCCAGGCCCCTCCTAAGCACTTCTGGAATCAGTGGTTGTAGTATATATTACTTACACACCTAATAGCTCACCAAAACTACTTCTATTGCTTTACTTTCTTTTGAGTTAAGATTTGTTACATTATAATTTCCTCCATTTGGACTTGCGTTGTCCAGGACTGTGTGCAAAGGACATGGAAAGTCAATGCATTCTTAAATAGCAGATAGGATCCCGTGAAATGATTGCACCTACAAGAATGCTAAAAATTTTCAGAAATTCTAGCAGTGTTTCTAATGAGGACTTCATTGTTGTTAAAGAGGCTCCTTTCTGAAAACGTACAGAAAGCGCTGCTTAATGGCAACTGAAACAAATGAAAAGAGAATGACTGTCTCTCAGTCACCTTCAGCAAAGCTTTAATAGCTTCTGTGAAAAATTAAGGGCCACCTGCCACGTTGAATTTTGTAAGTATGAGTGATTCAGAGTACTTGCCAATACATTCATGAATAAGTAAAAAAAAAAATAAAAAGAAGAGTTTTTATATAGTAGCACGAACTTTCAAATGCAGTAGAAAGACAAGGCTCTTCTTTGCTGGGTGAAAGTTATCTGCTATATAGAAAGAGCTACTGAATGAAACATTTGTCCTCAAATTCCTTTTAATCTGCTGTGAGGTTCTGCTTGTTACCTCACTTGGAATAATGTGGCAATTTTGTAAGGATAAAGAGAATTTTATCCTTTTTTTTTTTTTGCTCCTTTAGCTTCTTGATGCAGCGTTTCCTTGAATTTCACAGTCCTACCTGTTTTTAGTAGCTCTAATTTCAGACTATCGCTTTCCTGGACGAAAGTGTAAGAATTGATATTCTCGTCTATTTGAAGAATATTCAAGAAATGCAACCCTAGTAAGCACGTCTCTCACTAAGAAGATTTCTTTCTCCCTATATCTTGAAAATATATTCTGTTACCGTTTCAACATTTTAGTGCTTCTTTTTCTTCACAAAAATGGATTTGAAGCTCTAGCATACATGGAAGATTGCTCATGTGGTAGCATTGTTCCTTTGCATTGTTAGTGGTAATTGTTCACAGCTTATTCCTTCTGCAGTTTTGAAGTAAACTATTTTGCTTCCCTCCACCAAAATATTTACTTTGTCCTGTGATAGTTCTGAAGAGCACACATTAGAAAAAAATTTCATTTAATTTGATTCATTTTGCACTTTTAGTTTAATTCCCTAGGTTGAAGCTGAAAAGGATTAAGTGAAATTAATAATAAGTAATGTTATGCGAAGTTGGCACATGTTTTGTGACGGGGGCAGGGAACCCAGGTTCTGAGCCTTTAACAAAGGTGCTTCAGTTAGTGTGGAGGATGGTTAAAGTCAAAACGAAAAGCTTGCATAACTTTTAAACACAGTTTTAAGCAGATTGCTGCCGTGAAGTATATTGATTCTAATTCTGAAGACATTAGTAATAGAACTGACAAAAATTTACATCTTCAAATTTCACAGGACTTTGTTTTCTGTTACTGAATTAGTATCATTCTCTGCTAAACAGAACTACACTAAAAGACTGACTACAGCATCTCAAGATCTATTAAGAGAAACCTTTTCTCTTCCTTATTAGCTCAGTGAACTAACTCAAGTGACACTCTTACTATTGCATCTACTCCTTTATTTTTGAGAGGTCCTGATTTGGATGATAAATTATACAGATGGCTTCTGTTTATACAGCCCTCAGCTTCTTCTTTCTATACATTTTATATTGCTAAAATAATACTTTGCTAACTATATTTTTGCATATTTCAGTTTTTAAACACAAATTACTATTGTATATCTGACCTAAAATTAAATTGATGTAAGTATAACCTGCCCACTAACGGAAATGTAATGCTACCTTACAGTTATCAAATTGTATCACAAAATTCAGAATTTATGACGGCAGTACAACATTTTAGAGTCAAATTTAGAATATGTTCAACATTTATTTCCATTTTAGGTAGAATTACTAGTAGATAGAGATATACATTTATGAAATTGTTGTAAAATTGCACCTGATAGCAATCAGTTATGAAGGCTTTTAGTTTTTACCAAGCAAGAGTGTGGCAGAGGCTTAGAAACAGAATGCAGGATCAAGTATTTTAAAATTGGAAAGAGCTCATTTGACTAGTAAGACAGCTGAGACGCAGAAATGGACGCTGGCTTCTGAGTCTGTATTTGTACCTGGCGGCGCTTGGTGCGTTGGTTCATGGCGCTGAGCCTCCACTTTCGTTGTGTCTGGTGTGGGGAATGTTGTTGTATTTGTGTCTGATGGTATTTCGAGGACCCAACTTACTGCTATAAATCACACTGTGTTTTAAATCACAATATTTTTAAATTGAACAGTCTTGCGTGCTCTGGATACCTGGAAGATTACAGAGCAGTGTGCATTCCGTGTCTCGTGCTTCTGCCTCTGACGGGCTCGCAAATGTCCAGCTCTCTGAACCAACCGGGGTGCCTCCTCCCTGCAGCCACTTCTTGGCGTAGCATCCTGTGACTGCACTTATTTCTGTTTGCATTTTGTGCCTCCTGCTAATCCGTGGTAGGGAGAAGAATCTTTCCAAATGCATTTCTTATCTTAACTCTATCTTTTAAAAGCTTTCCATGGCTTTCTCTTCTGCTCAGAATAAAACAAACACACATTTCTTAAACCACTTTCCCTGCTTCTTTTTCTTCCCAGCCTTGTCTCATGCAGTCTGTACTTGAGACACATTGGGGTCATCGCTCCTGAGCCGCAGTCCTTACCTTCGGTATTCTGTGGCGTTTTTCCTCTCTGCTGTTCATGCATTTGCCTGTTGGTCTCTCTGAGTCTCCCTGTTATTTTGGATATCTTTTACATATTCTGCAGTTTCAGTTATACCACGCGAGACGCTGCCTATTGGTGTTGCTGCAGTGATTCTATCTCCTAGCACATAATACTTTCTTAGAATTGCTTGTTGGATTATTGGCCTTTGGCAGATGGAAGGCTCTATCTAGAGCAGACACTGTGTCTTTCTCCTCACTGGTCCTGAGTAAAATGTGTGGAAAAGAATTATTAAAGTATTGGTTAAATGAACTAGTAAATGACCAAAACAAAAAAAGGTCTGGAGAACAGTAATCCAGGTGGGGTGTAAGCACCAGAGACAGACTGCCTGGAATGTGGGTAGCAAGGCCCAGAGGGACACAAATTGATGAACCTGATATGCAAGGTGGAAGAAAGGAAAGCAGCGCCTAAGATTTCTGCTGTGAAAGGGATAAAAATTTGGAGTGTTTTTTTTCTGTTGAAATTTGAAACGGGATATAATGATATGAGTATGGATGATGGTAATAAAAATAGTATATCAACTTAAATCTATACAGTACATTTTTAGAATTTCATGGATTTTATTTTTACAGAATTGCTTCAAATAAAGTTAATTTCTAAGCTTTACATCCAGTATTGAGGAAACTCTGAAGAAACATTTTTTGAAGAAAAGGATATATATATATTTTTTTTTCTTTGTGTTAAATAGCTTAAAAATCCATCCATCACTCATGTTTATTTTGCTTAGTTAGGACTAGAAATAAGTACAAGGATGTGTCTTGGGTTTAGAAGAAAAACTGCTGCTCATGGAGAGTGAAGCAGGATATCCCTGCAGCAGCAGTATCAAATTTGTTGAGGAAATCCTTTGTCCTGGAAGATGGAAGGAGAGCCACCTGCTAGAGGCCGATCATTGTGGTTGCCTCAGATCTGATCATTAAAATATCTGTAGGCACTGCCTAAAGTTTCCTGTTGGCATGAGGCGAAGTTACCCCTACTTCAGGACTAATGCAATAGAGAATGGAGCATCGAATCTCTAGTTTCATGGACAGGAAAACATTGTATTGTAGCAGAGGCTTGGAATTTTTATGTGGATCATCTATTTTGTATTTCCTCATGGTCAAAATCAGCAAAATGTAAAGCATCGAGATGATTATTCCCAGCATGGCCAGGAACATGGCCATAGTATGGACTCTGGGCTGTTTGTTTCAGGAAGCAGAGGCATCTGCACTGAGGAGCAGGCCATAAGTACTGAGAAAGTTAATGAGCGTCTTGAGAGTGTGCTTCAGAGGTGCAAGGAGAAAGGCGATGAGTCCGTCTCAGTCCCTAGCTGGGGCCTCAGCTCTGAAAATGTGAACAGGGCTTGCATTTCCACCAGTGTGGGACTTTGTTATAGGCTGGCAATTTGTCCACTTCATTTTTGTTCCAATGCGATGGTATGGAAATAGGTTGCATGTCTATTTTTATAATGGAAAGATAAGATTTTACAAAAAAGGAACTCAGTTGCCTATCTCCCTGTGCATAAGAGAAGCAATTCTGCCTTCCCTTTTAAGGGTTCTGATGATCAGGTATGTTCTCAGATGACTCCTGTATTTCTTTTGTTACCGAATAGCACAATAGCATATTGAATTAGTGGATGAAAAGAAAGCCAAAGGGAGGATTTCTCCTCTGGTTACTGGTGGTGATGGCCTTTTTAAATTTCTTTTTAACTTTTTTGCAGTACGGGGGACCCTGTGCTTATTCTACTGAGCTATCTCTCTGGTCCTCTGTATCTTTTTTTTTAAGTGATTCTCCTTTCCTTCACCCTTCATCGTTTTCAGATTTATTACTAATGGTGATGTGGCTTGCCCCTTCTAGCTTGATCTTCCTTATCCTGTACAATAATACATTTTTTTCATCATGAAGTTTCTGTAAACACTTTAGCTAAGAGAAATAAAAATGAAAGAAAAGCTTAAAAGTCCTGTGTTTCTTTTTTCTTTTGTGTTTGTGAAGGAAAAAAAAGAGATTTCATTTTTTTTTCTCTCTCTCTTTTTTTAAAATTTAATTTTACTTTATTTTTTTCCAGGACCAGGGATTAAACTCTGGCCCTTGCATTTGCTAGGCAAGTGCTTATTCAACAGAGCTATCTCCTGGGCCTCTAATTTTACTTTGTTTTAAAGAGTAAAATAACAAACATAAGCAAAGGGCTGACAGAATAGCACAGTGAAGTAAAGCATCTGCAAGCAGATGCATGGGCTGGGGTTTGGATCCCAGGCCTGCCATGCTGGCCCTGCCCCCAGAGCAAGCTAAGAGAACAATTGAGACTGGGCGTGGTGGTGTACACCTGTAATCCTACCTCTTGGGAGGCTGTACACAGGCTGATCATATGAGTCCAAACTAGTAGTGAGACCCTTCACACCCTGTAGACCCTTCCCTAAAATTAAAAAGAAGCAAAACAAAGATAGAAATAGAGTTAACAAACTATATATGGTGCAAGTTTTCAAAACAAGAGTAGCAAAGTAACAATGGCTGTTATTACTTATTTTTATCGTCAAAACTCTCGCTCAGATTATCTGATATAGGATTGTAAGATTGGACAAATAATTGAACATGAACCCTTGATTTCAATAAAACTTAATTTTTTCTTGAATATTTAACTTTATTATTTTTAAATATTTTAAAGAGAGTGTAATAATAGGGGCAGTTGAGATAGCTCAGCAGAATAAGCACCTGCTTTCGCAGCTCAGGGACCAGGGTTCGATCCCTGATCCCACATGCTATGCCAGCCCTGCTCCCGGGATGCACCGAGCCAGTGACCGAGTCCGAGTGTGGTCATGTTGGGGCATGGTGCTCCCTCCAGTGCTAGTAGGATCACTACAAGTCTGAGCTGCGTAGTGACACCAAATACATAAAACACAAAAGGAAAAAACATAAATAGAGTGTAATAATAATAATCGATAAGACATTAGAAACAGTACATATTTAGAAGAACAAAAGGAGAGGTATTCAACCTTGGTTTTTGTATTGCACATAGCTATCTTCAAATGTGATTTCTCAGATTGTAGGTATTAGCTCTGAGAGTTAGTTAATGTGAAAATTTTACTTTGTTTTATTTTACTCATTTCAATGACAAAAATAGCAGCAAAACAGTTTCAAAACAGGTTAGTAGGATGGTTACAATAATTAAACATTGTATATTGTCTTTGTAGTAGTCAGAGGACAAGATGCAGACATGCTATCTTGTCTAAACACTATTTGTTCAAAACTTTCTTCTCATTGAGCTAAAAGAAAGTAGCTATCTACCCTAACTATTTTGTATATACATATTTTTTTCACTACAAAATAGTCTTATATTTATATCCCCTTTTTTGTTTGAAAGTGATAATTTTAAACATTAACTGCTATTTTCAAAAAGACACTTCTCAGAGGAAGAAATACAAATGGCAAATAAATGCATGAAAAAAAAAAACCCTCCACTTCCCTGGTCATTTGAGAAATGCAAATTTGAACAACATTTTAGTACCATCTCACCCCAGAAAGAATGACTGTCATAAAGAAATCAACTAATAAACAAATGCTGGAGAGGCTTCAGATAAAGAGGAGCCTGCACTGTTGGTGGGAGTGCAGATTCGTTTCAACCACAGTGGAAGGCAGTGTGGACGCTCCTCAAAACCTAGCATTGGAGGTCCTGTGCAAGCCAGCTATTTCCTTTCTGGGTATTTTTCTAAAGGAATTGAGAGCATTATATCACAGTGATACGTATGCACCCATGTTTATAGCAGCATAATTTGTCACTTTTTTTAGTTATCCTAGAAATAAATGGTTATATTCTGCAAGCATAGATAAAAATACAATGATATCAAATTTTATGTGCATTCCTGGTAAGAGTAAGAAAGAAAAACTCATGAAGTTACTTGGAATATAAGTTGTATCGTTATCAAAGTCTGTTTTTATTGCTCTTTTTCTTTTCTTGAATTTTTAAAATTTGTATTTCTGAGTAGAGCATACCACAGCTTTTATTGAATTTTTTTTAATTTTTGTGTTTTTATGAGTCTGTTATGTGTTTTTATTTTGGCATTACATGGCCAGTTACCTGTATTGAAAGATATGTTTGACATATTTTCTTCATTACAATGGAAATGCAATTATGACTCTATCAATATACTAAACAAAGTAGATTGAAGAAGACTAAACAATAGAGGGGGAAAGAGGTTAATTTTCCGATGAATTTTAATTGATGTTCTTTTAAAGCTTTAAAAGGAGTTTCTAAGTATACACTTACAGATAATTAGCAAACAGTTTATACTTGAGGAAAAGAAATGTTTCCAAAAAATATTGGGGAACACTCCAGAAATGTTTTTATTTTAAAATATAATATTCTTTTGAGACATGGTCTCATTATAAAATCCAGGCTGATCTCAAGATTGCTGTGTACTCCGTGGTGGCCTCAATTGACCAACTCACAGCAATTCTCCATTTCTTGAGTGCTGGAATTGCAGGCATGTGACACCGTCCCTGGCTTAGTTTCTCATTTTTCTTTTTCTTTTTCTTTCTTTTTTTCTTTTTTTTTTTCCTTCTGGAGACAAGATTCCATTGGAGCTCACTTTGTAGCCCAAGCTGGCCTTGAACTCACAGTGATCCTCCTGCCTCATCCTCCTGAGTGTTGGGCTTAAATGGGTACACCATGATGCCCAGCCAAAGTACGGCGGGTTCTTCTGTGTTATAGTAATAATATCAATGATGATATTAACTGACACGTATAAAGTACTTACTGCATGTCAGAAGTGGGAGCTCTTCAGTTCCAATCTCACACGATCCTTAGGGAGGTCCTTACTTCACCTCTATTACAGATGAGGAAACGCAGGAGTTTTCTCTTAATGTTCCAGTGAAACGTGTGGATCTATATCCTTCAGCTGGGCAGACCATCTCCTGCTACTTCCATGTCATGTTAACCATCAATATATTTTCACAGTAAGAAGTTTCTTTTATTTTTGCAAATCACATTATAATTTAGGTACATATGCATAAAATACCAACATGCTAGGCAATTTTAAAGATTTGGTGGTCAGACAAGATATGTGGAAGACATCAAAGGACTAATATAAGATATGGTTGAGGGCTGGTGAGATAGCTCAGCAGACTATGCATCTGCTTTGGCAAGCTCAGAGACCAGGGTTCGATCCCCTGTCTTGCATGCCATGCTGGCCCTAACACCAGGAGCACTGAGACAGTGACAGAGTCTGGGCATGGTTGTGCACGCCTGTAATCCCAGTGCTGGGAGCATAATTGAAAAAAATTACATATATATATATATATATATATATATATATATATTACATACTCTTGTATTTAACTGGAAAATGTCGTTATTGCCTTGCAAGTTTGTAATGACGCTCTAATGAACTAAATAGGATGGATAAGTCTGATAGGTACATTGATACTTTCCTATCTACATTCTTACCTCTTGTGCTAACTTGGAGGAAGAGAAGATAGAAGGGCTTAGTTGTCTTCAACTGTAGGTCAGATGTTGCTTCCGAAAGCAGATGCTCTTTGTAGCTCCAATAAATACATTTGCAATGCCTTTAGGGGCTTGAGCACGACACAGCCTCCCCTTGACGTAATGTCTCTGAACTTTTGAATGAATTGTGAAGCTTCTTTAAAGCTCTTGTTAAGCACTGTACAGTCTATGTTCATGTGACTTTGGTAGTTGTTGTTGGTTAGGAGTTTAAAATTCTGCTTTTTGTTAATTCTTTAGGCTTTTGAAATATTCTTCTTTATTTTTTTAAAAGGTGTTTTTAAATTTTATTTTTTTTATTTTTTATTTTTATTTATTTATTTTTTGTGGAACTGGGGATTGAACTCAGGCCCTTGTGCTTGCCAGACAAGCGCTTATTCTTCTGAGCTATCTCCCCGGCTATTCTTCTTTATTCATACGATGTTTTTCTGCTAAGTTAACAGGAGTACTTATAAAGCACTGAAGCGTGTCATGAAATGGTGAACTTTGGAGTGATTTTTGGTTTTTGTAGAACACGAAACACTGAATTAATTCATTAATGTATGCAGTATTTCTAATAAGTGTCTCATTTGTCTCTTGAGAGTACACACACACACACACAGAAAGGAAAGTAATAAATATAGAATCAGCTTTTGTTATTCTCTAAAGATAACTTTCAAGTTCCTGCTAAACCACAAGACCTAAAAATACCATTAGTTATTGTAATATGGTCTCAGAACGCTAATTAAATTATCTCATATAATGCTAGGTGATCGTGCTGTGTGTTACGAGCTGGTAAGTACTGAAACATCAGATTGAGAGGTTAATTCCAGGAAATGGCGTGATTGAAGATTTATATTATTTCTTAAAAATAAAATCTTAAAAAATGTGAATTAAGTATGCTTTCATGCATGCAAGTTTTCCTGCCTTACCAATCCTTTTTTGAGACAGGGCCTCAACATGTGGTCCTAGCCGGCCTTAAATCGAACGTGATATCCTGCCTCAGCCTCCCAGTTTTAGGATTAACCAGCAGCCGTACCACATAATTCATAGAAGAAATTTGTCTATTGGGAATCCCTGTTTCTGAGAGCTTGTCTCCTTTGTCATACATGGCATAGATCTATTTTCCATCTGACTAGGTTTTTCAAACAACTGCTTTGAAGGTAAAATCAGAATTTAAAGAATACTGTGAATTATTTCTCTTATATTTTTATTATTAATTTTTTATATTTTCTGTTTATATCAAAGGAATAAAGTAGAAATTTAATATCAACACTAGGGATATATATGTATTGACAGGTCAATCTGCAGATATATCTTCTGTTATAAATTTTTATCACAAAAATATTCATGTAAAAATAGACATCATCTAGACAGTTTTTTGATATTTTAAGAAATATGTTCCTTAAATCATGCATTTTTATATTGTTATTAAGAAGACAGCAGTGCATTTTGAGAATGCTGTATTTCCTTTGTAGTATAACTTTATTGCAAAGCATAGTGAAAGAACTAATTTAACAAAGAATTTTCAATATAGATCTTGGAACAAGGACAACTTCACTTTTGTGAAGTTATTCAGCTGCTGTATTAACGATGTACAAAGTAGGATGTTTAACTGACCATATTAAATACCACTGTTTAATAGGCTATTAGAACTACCAGCGTAGTGCTTTCTAGTTAGGTGCGCCATGCGTTTTACAAAACTTTAGACAAACTAAAAGACAATCAACGGTATAAGTTAAATGAAAACCTTATAAGGCAAATATAATGCAGATAACAAAAACTATCATCTAATCTTGATAAAAAAGTACTTCTTTTGAATTCTCATTTTTGAAATGCCATTTAGCAGTCAGTACTATTTGTATGATAAGATAGAGATTTCAGTCCAGAAAAAAATCAAAGAACTTTAAAACTTTTATTGACACAGTGTCTAGACATATTCTTTTAACACCCATAACTTGAAAAGATTCACCTTCTAGCCTTTTACTTGAAGGACTACTCACTCAAACTACAAAACAATCATGTGGAAAACTGGCAAAAGAAACACACTCTTACAGTTGTGTCCTTTTCAATTCTTAGCACTGAGCAAGGATTCCCGTTTATCTTGTCTTGACATATATATTACATTTAATGTGGTAACATTAAAGCACAGTGAAAGATTGCAAGTGTAAGCTATCTTGGTTTCCCAGTGGAATTCTTACACTCACAAGGGGAGATGGCTCAGTGGAATAAGTGCTTCCCTGGCAAGTGCAAGAGCCTGAGTTCAATCCC
>NDGN011440070.1:0-10724 GCA_002564285.1 Tympanoctomys barrerae
AAAAAAAAAAAAAAAAAAAAAAAAATGCCAGGGAGATAGCTCCGTGACATAAGTGCCTAGCACAAGGTCTTGTTCGATCCCCAGTACCAAGAAAAGAAAAAAGCACTACAAAGACGCAGTGCTGGTTCCATGGTTATGCATACATGGCCGCTGTCCCTTTAAACAATGACTTTGTTATTTCAAACAACAATCCCATGTGCTAGTTTCACAAATGACCAAAGTCAGTCTGATTACCTGTGGAGCTGGTCAGGATGTCACCTTCCTCCCGCGGCAGCACCTATTCTGCAGGACTCAGTGCCCATCCAGGGTGTCTGCTGGAGGGACGGAGAGGCCCGATCCCTCAGTGCCTGTGCACCACAGCCCCTGCCTGCAGCCGGGTCTGCCTCCGCACCCTCCACTCTCGCAGGATCTCCGGGACACTGGCTAGAGGGCACCTCTGCCCATGGAGTCCCTCGAGGAATGTCATCGCTGTGCTTTTTGCCCACCTGAATGCGTCCCACTTTCTGAGATAGCACTAAGTTGCAAATTAATCAATGCTTAAAAAGCCTATAAGTTTTCTTTCGTCTTATATCAGGACCAAATGTGTGCTCCTCAGCCCCAGGACTGGATGACGAGGGGTGGGCCAAACTGGGAGGGGGTGAGCTATTCACCGTCGATGCCCCTCCATGAGGCTGGCGGTGCTGGGCATATAGTTCATTTTGAACTTAGATGAGGCTGCAGTAGATAGCAGAGGTGGGCCAGCGCGTCTGGCACCTTCCTCCCAGCACAGTTGCCACCTTGGCGGGACCGAGATCCGAGCCCCGACCCAGACCAGCACATTCACCCTGCTGCACTGCAAGCTGCAGCCTGAGGCTGCCGGCAGCACCTTCAGGGCTCATTTTTACAAGACAGATAAGAATTCCTCTATTCCATTGCCTGTTGCTGTGGAGGTGCTGAATATAGGGAGGTGACCTGGGAGTAGAGCACCACGCAGCCTCCTGCACCTGGCGTCTTAGCATGATGTCCTCAGGGCCCATCTGCACCACAGCGAGTGTCAGTCTTGCTTGTCCTGGCCGAGTGATGTCCCGCAATGTGTACCCATCGGTCAGTAAATGGCCCTCACACTGCTGGGGACACAGCACACAGGTGTCTCATATGGACTTGGGTCTCAGTTCTCCTTGAGTCTGTCCTGGGGGAAGCTGCCCGGACACATGGGAATTCTGCCTAGCTGCTGGAGGAGCCAGTGCCAAGTGGATCGCTGGAGCCAGGGAGAGGATGGGTTGGTGTTTAGATGAGGTGTACCAATAAAACCGTATTTTATTTTTATGTATTTCATACAGGGTCTCACTACACAGATTGGACTCATAGCGATCCTCCTGTTTTTCAGCCTCCCAAGTGCTGGGATTACAGGCACATGCCACCACACCCATCTCAAACTTTGTTTATTTAATCTTTGAGACAGGGTCTCACTGTGCAGTTCACACTGGCCGTGAGCTCACTTAGTAGCCCTTGCTGGTCTTGAGCTCAATGATCCTCCTACCTCAGCTGCCCCAATTCTGGGATTACAGGTGTGCGCCACCATGTTTGGCTAAAACTATTTAAAAGGCAAGTGGTCTGGATTGGCTCTCGGGCCCCATGGTGCTGTCTAACACTGGAGGTGCTGGTACTGGGCCCTTGACCTGCCACCTCCTCCCCTCACCCGCAAGGCTTTTCCAGCCTCTGGCTGCCTGTCAGTGCCATGGATGAGCTTGCACCCTCAGGGCTCCTGAATGCAGTGTCCCCAAGCCCTGGCTGCTTGGGCTTGGCCTGGCCTCTGCTTGCCTGTCGGTGCCTGTTCATACATTCTAGAGTTAAATGACGTTCCATGCACACACACATGCACACTCCACACATACTTGCATGTGCATGTAGTAGGGATTGGGAGTCCTGAGTGGGCCAGCAGGAGGCGGTGCTCTGGGGGACCTCTCTCACCCGGGGCCAGCTCCCTGCTTGCTTCCAGAGCCTGCGGGCAGAGATTGCCACTCCCCAGCAGCTGGGCCTCCCGGGACAGGACAAGGTCCCCAGGGTGGTGGCGGCTTGGAGGACATGCACGTTGAAGGAGGGACCTGGGGCACAGCCCAGGGTCACAGTAATGAAGACTTCCACACAGGAGCCAGACAGGAAACTGGTTTGGGCACTCTGGCAGGGGCCCAGCCTGTCCCTGCAGGAACCCTGGTCTCTAAGTGCCTACCCTTTGGTTGCTGCTGGCCATGGGCACTGACCTCCCGTCCTTCCTGCCACAGGTTGAGCTCTGCTGGTGGGCCCTGCCCTGCCCTGCCCTGCCCTACCCTATACCACCCACCCCACCATGGACCAGGACTACGAGCGACGGCTACTGCGGCAAATTGTCATCCAGAATGAGAACACCATGCCGTGTGTGAGTACTAGGGACGGTGTGACAATGGCCCAGAAGCTTGTCCTTCCCAAGCACCCCCTCACCACCACGGTGGTGGCTCAAGGCCATTCGTGTGCCACATCTCTGTGGTGCCTCCACCCCTGGGCAAGGAAGGGGCCACCTGCTCTTCTCCCACGGCCATGTGGCCAGCATGGGCAGGGGATTGATAGCAACAGGAAGAGGCCTTTGGGGACCTGTGTCATCTCCTCTGGGAGCCCCTTGTCCTCGTCTCATCCCCACCCCCTCCACCCTGTCTGGTCCCCAGGCCCCTGTGTGGCAGAGCAGGCTTACACCACGTGGCGCAGGACAGGGCACGGTGTGAGCTCTGCACATTGACGTGGTAGCCCCACCAGGGTCTTGATAGGTTTTCAACGGTGTCGCAGCAGAGAAACAGGCAGAAGGGAAAAGGGAAAGGGGCTTTATTATAACGGGAAAGGGGCTGCATTATCTTGGAGGACACGGAGAGAACTTGGGAAGATAAGGAATTCTCTGGATTAGAGCAAAGGGAGGCTGAGGCTTTTATGGCCTGTTGCCAGGGGTCGGGTTGGAGGGGGGATGTTTAGGTAGACCTGAGGAGCTGACTGAGGTGGCGGGAAAGGTGAAAATACATCGCACCCTGCGCTGGGTTGAAGAAGAAGCGGGGAGGTGGTCTCTAAGCTGTTGTTTTATGGGCTTCAGCCATATTAGATGACCACCATAATTATTTAGCAGTTTATACTATGGCCATAACCTATCAGGTTTGGCACAGATTCCCAGCTATGGCTGGCTGAGATGGTTGTCATGGGCAGAGGGCACTTGGTCTGTTTGGGGTGCTAGTGGTTGTGCCCTGTGACTGTGTGGCTCCCTCTAGTGGCCTGGACCAGGCAGCGCCTCCTACCTCCTACCTTCCGTGTGACCCAGTCCTGGGATCCAGCAGTGAACATGGGCCTCGGCCATGGTAGAGCCACCAAAGGGACACAAGCAGTACAGGAGAGCAGAGTCCACGCTGACTGACGCAGCACAGGGGCTTGCACAGATGGACCTGGTGACCATGCACCCCAGGAGCAGGAAGGAGCAGTTGCCCTGGCTCGGCAGGAGGGCAGCGGGTGCCACTGAGCGCTAGGGTCAGTGAGCAGTGGCTGCTGGCCATGGTCACCGGGCATCTCTCTGCACAGCAGCTTTGAGCCTTCACTCCTGGGGACCCCTGAGCCTGCAGGGTTACAGCTAGATGGTGAAGGATGCTGGGAGTTTGGCCAGGAAGGGGACATCTGCAGTGCCCTGCATGATGACGCACAGAGGAGCCACTGAGCGCTGGGTAGCTGGGGACCCACAGATCCCATTGGGCCATGGGGCAGCACCCTAAGGCCTTGCAATAGTAGAGCCACGGAGTGGGAAAAGATGTGACAATTATATCACGTGACCCCCTGTGACCCTAGGACAGAGATGGGCTCGTTTCCTGGGGTCTGTCTCAGAGGTTCATGGATTGGGGTAGCCAGGGCTGCAACCCTAACCCTAGAGCGAGGTGCAGAAAGCCCTTCTGTTTTCTCAGCTCCTTGGGGTGGCAGTCCTTGACATCCCTTGGCTTGTAGCTCTGTCCCTCTTGTCCCTGTCTCTCACGTGACTGCTCCCATGTGTGGCGCCCTTACCAGGGCCCCAGTCACAGTGACCCAGTGCCGTCCTCCTGACTCATCCCAGTAGGTCTTAATTCCATCCACACTGACCATTTATTTCCAAGCAGGGTCCCCTTCCCAGGGATGCCACATGTGCTTATGAGGGACATATAGCAGATCTCTGTGCAAGTAGGACATGGTCAGGACAAGCAGATGGTCCAGGCTTCTTGGGCACTACTGAGTGCCTGGTGCAGGCAGTGAGCCCAGAGCCTGGCACCCTAGCTTGGGTCTGTCTGCTTCACCACTCAGGTAGCTGGGCGGGCTGCACTTCTGAGGATCTCACTGTGTTAGGACGGAGTGGTGGAGCTGCAGACTCCCGGGCAGTTCCAGCATGCGTGCTCCATGCCTTGTGCTCAGGATGCTCTAGGCTTGAGGTGGTTTAGAAACAGAAGCTGTGGTGCCTGTCGCTGTGGGCAGTCACCTGTCTGGGCGGGCTGTTGCCTGTCTGCTGACCTCCTATCCCCACCTCCCCGCCCCTCCGTTTAGCCCTGGGGTCCCAATCTGACCCCCTGGCTGCAGACTTGCCCTGTTGGGTGGGGACTTGGGGGTGGGGCTTCAGGCTGACAGGTCCTCCTTCCTCACATAGGTCGCCGAGATGCGGAGGACCCTGACACCAGCCAACTCTCCTGTGTCCTCACCCAGCAAGCATGGCGACCGCTTCATCCCCTCGCGGGCTGGGGCCAACTGGAGTGTGAACTTCCACCGCATCAATGTGAGGGTCCACCTGGGCGGGTCGCACTGGGACCTTGGGTGGTGGCCATCACCCTTGCCTGCCCCTTCTCTCACAGGAGAACGAGAAGTCACCCAGCCAGAACCGCAAAGCCAAGGATGCCACCTCGGACAATGGCAAAGGTGGGTGAGTTGTCTGTGGTCCACTGTCTCCGACCAGCCCAGACTCGAGCCACGCCCTGTGGCCAAGCCATACCCACAACCCACTGCAGCCCACCCCTGCTCCTCAGGCCCCGCCCCTGACCACGCCCCCACCCGCCCCGCCCCACCCCAGCTCACAAGCTTTGCCTCGCAGATGGCCTAGCCTACTCAGCACTGCTGAAGAATGAGCTCCTGGGGGCTGGCATCGAGAAGGTGCAGGACCCCCAGACAGAGGACCGGAGGCTTCAGCCCTCCACACCCGAGAAGAAGGGCCTCTTCACGGTAAGCCCTGCACGGGGGTTTCTCTCCGCCCCAGCCCTGTTCAGGGACCCAAATACCTAGCGGGCAGGGCCAGGGGTGATGTCTGTGGCAGGTGCCCGGGAGGAAGCGACCCACCTGTGCCATCTCAGGGTTGGAAGCCTGCCGTGCAGTCACGCAGGAGGGGACCTTGTGCAGACCCTCAGTTGCCTGTCCTGCTCAAGCCTTTGCACTCCCGCGTGGGGGGCCTGGGGTCCCCGGGGTGCAGCTTCTGCTCAGCGGTGTCCCTTCCCCAGTATTCCCTCAGCACCAAGCGCGCCAGCCCTGACGATGGCAATGACGTGTCCCCATATTCCTTGTCTCCCGTCAGCAACAAGAGGTGAGTCAGGACTCAGGTGGGCAGGGATGTGACCTCCTCTGGGTGCTAACAAAGGGGGACAGTGGCCACAGGCACAGAGGTTGTGTGGAGAGCCACCGTCTAGACACGTGGTGGGCAGTGATGGGCGTAGGTGGGAGCAGCTGGAGAGGAGACAGCATGATGGCTGGCCCCGGGCCCTCACCATCACGGCTGTGCAGTCAGAAGCTGCTGCGGTCCCCGAGGAAGCCCACGCGCAAGATCTCCAAGATCCCCTTCAAGGTCCTGGATGCACCCGAGCTGCAGGATGACTTCTACCTCAACCTGGTGGACTGGTCGTCCCTCAATGTGCTCAGCGTGGGGCTGGGCACCTGCGTGTACCTGTGGAGCGCGTGCACTAGCCAGGTGAGCACTGTGGGCAGCAGGGTCTCCCCGCCTGGCCCCTGCCAGGGCTCTCGCTTCTGCAGCCCTCAGGGTCAGGCAGGGCCAGGGTGAGCTGGGGTCATGGAGGCTGGACTGGACGGACCAGCAGGCAGCGCATAGCCTCATTTTGACCTTTTGTCCCCAGGTGACTCGGCTCTGTGACCTCTCAGTGGAAGGAGACTCAGTGACCTCCGTGGGCTGGTCTGAGCGGGTGAGAGAGGGGAAGGCTTGTGTCCCAGGGAGCCCAGCCTTGAGCGTTGATAGAGTGACAGGGGAACATGGGGGTGTGGATCCTGCATAGGCCATCCCTGCAAGCCCACACCACATCAGCCATTGGGGCAGGGACCCCAGGACTGCTCAGGCCTCCTGGCACTGGAGAGACAGAGCGGGAAGACCCCGGGCCCCGTGACGTGACCTGTGCTGCTGTGGAGCCAGCTCCTTGGGGCCCTGTGTCTGTTCAAGGCCAGGTGGCGTAAGTGCTCACCACAGAGCTGCATTCCCTGGTGGTGGGATATGACACCCCCTCCGAGCCTGGAGGATGCTTGTCACCTGAGGAGGGGTAGCCACGTCATACATGCGGTGTGCAGTGGGAATGTGCAGATGCTGCCCAAGCCCCTGGCAAGGGATGGCCCGGGGAACCAGGTCTAGCTGCAAGGGTCCCCACGCCATGGCCTGACTACCCGACGCCTGCTGTCCCCTCAGGGCAACCTGGTCGCTGTGGGCACACACAAGGGCTTTGTGCAGATCTGGGATGCAGCAGCAGGGAAGAAACTGTCTGTGTTGGA
This sequence comes from Tympanoctomys barrerae, assembly GCA_002564285.1. Classification (NCBI taxonomy): domain Eukaryota; kingdom Metazoa; phylum Chordata; class Mammalia; order Rodentia; family Octodontidae; genus Tympanoctomys; species Tympanoctomys barrerae. Next base: position 6,754 of record NDGN011440070.1, read on the forward strand.
GGGCCACACGGCACGTGTTGGTGAGCGCCCACGGCTGCCTGCTCCTCTGCGCACTCGCGTGCCTCGGCCTTGCTGAACCCACTTACCAACTCTGCCCTGCAGGGGCGCTGGCCTGGAATGCCGACCAGCTCTCGTCTGGCAGCCGCGACCGCATGATCCTGCAGAGGGACATCCGCACGCCGCCCCTGCAGTCGGAGCGACGACTTCAGGGCCACCGGCAGGAGGTGTGCGGGCTCAAGTGGTCCACGGACCACCAGCTCCTCGCTTCAGGGGGCAACGACAACAAGGTAGGGCCGTCCCACCCACGCAGCAGTAGCAGCGCGGGGGCCAGCAGGGTGGGAGGGGTATGTCCAAGGGGTGCCTGTGGGACACAGCGCCCCCTCATGGCCACTGCCCCTCAGCTGCTGGTGTGGAACCACTCGAGTCTCAGCCCTGTGCAGCAGTACACGGAACACCTGGCAGCCGTCAAGGCCATCGCCTGGTCCCCACACCAGCACGGGCTGCTGGCATCGGGCGGCGGCACGGCTGACCGCTGCATCCGCTTCTGGAACACCCTCACGGGGCAGCCGCTGCAGTGCATCGACACAGGCTCACAAGTGTGCAACCTGGCCTGGTCCAAGCACGCCAATGAACTGGTGAGGCCCCCGCTGCACCAGGCACAGGCACGGGTGGGCACCGGTGGACGTGCCGCAGCGCTCACCCGCCCGCTGCCTCCCTGCCTGCCAGGTGAGCACCCATGGCTACTCCCAGAACCAGATCCTCGTGTGGAAGTACCCATCCCTCACGCAGGTGGCCAAGCTCACCGGCCACTCCTACCGCGTGCTCTACCTGGTGAGTATCTGGCCTGTCTGCTGGCCCAGCGGCAGCGTGGAGGGCCACCTTCTGCGATAGTCCTTCTTGGAGATACACTTTTATGTTACATAAAAAACTGAGGAGAGCTGGACACAGTGGCGCTCACCTGTAATCACAGTGCTTGGGGGCTGAGGCAGGACAGTCGCCACAAGTTTGAGGCCAGCCTGGGCTCCAAAGTGCAGGGGTGGTCTGAGCTGCATAGCGAGACCCTGTCTCAAAACCTAACTGTCTGAAGGAACAGAACCAGAAGTGAGCAGTTCTCAACACCGCGTGGGCCGTTCAGGCTGACCGGGAGCCCCGGATCCCTCTTAGGATGTCCTGGCTCTTGAATTTTTCTTTCCGACACCAAACATGTCCAGCGCATAGGGCGCAGCTCAGCGGGGAGCATACAGGCGTGTGCAAGGCCCTGGGGTCGGCCAGCACCACCAGGGAAACCATTGCACTTCATCTCTGTGGCTCAGTGCGCAGTCACACCTCAGCTGAGGGCTGTGCCTCCCTCCCCCCAGCCTTGGCCTCCCCCCAGGGGTTGGACCCCAGGTACCCCTGCAGAGGTCTATAGACAACCAAGGACTTTCTGTCCTCTCCGCAGGCAATGTCTCCTGATGGAGAGGCCATTGTCACTGGTGCTGGAGATGAAACCCTGAGGTTCTGGAATGTCTTTAGCAAAACCCGCTCGACAAAGGTAAAGTGGGTCGGTATCACAGCGCCCCCTGCCTCCCTTGGCTCCCCAGTCTGTCCTCTCAATCCCCCACCCCCACCCCNGTGTCATTCCACATCCTGGTCACATGCCAGTACCTGTTGGGGACTCAGGTCTGGTACAGCCTCCTAGCCCACACCCCAGGCCCTGCTCCCACCTCAGATTTCCCTCTAGTATGCATCGGGTCCCATGATTCATGCAGCCCCTGTTCCCTGTCCACAGGAGTCTGTGTCGGTGCTCAATCTTTTCACCCGGATCCGGTAGACCCATGGGGCGGCTGTGCCGCCTCATCCCCAGACAGAGACCCCACCTCTTCAGCCTGCATGGACCCATGTCCCCCACTGCTCCCCTCCATCCTGGAGGCAGTGGTGAGCAGGCACCAGGCTGGAGACAGCAGGAGTCTCATTAAATGCCTGATTATGAGCCATGTCCACCAGTATTTGGGCGGGACGCAGGACCTTTGGATGGCTCCGGCTCCATCTCCTCTCCACGGCCCAAGGCCCAGCCTGTACTGCAGTGCCGGCACAGATGGATGTCCGGACCTTCGTGTGCCCACTCACCAGGGCTGCATGCTCTTCTGGAAGCACCTGCCCACCCTGCCACTGCCGATAGCAGCTCGAGCTGGGGACATCATGGGGGCTGGCATGTCCTGCCCAAGAACATCTCCAAGTGAACTTGTCATCGCGGGATGGGGATGTGGCATCCACTTGCCTGTGTCCACCCCAGTGCGCCCCCCTCCCCTCCCCAGGAGACTTGGGTTTTCCCACCAGGTGGGGCTGCAACACCATGTGGCCAGCCGGTGACCTGCCATAGCTCATGCCCCAACTCCCTGCCTGTCCCTACCCTCTATGCTGTCCGCCTGAGGGGCGGCGGGGAGCTGAGCTCCAGCCCCACAGTCCTGGCTGTCCCCGCATCAGGAGGGCTGGGGCGTTTGCCCCAGCTGCCTCGCCCTATGGCCGTGCGTGCGTGTGTGCGTGCATGTGTATATACGTATTTGTGACTTCACACTCGTGTCTGTTCTGTTGACCTGTCCCAGCAATGTCAGACCCCAGCCCGCCAGTGCCCCCACCCTGCCCCCAAGTTGTAGGGGTGACGCATTGCCCTGTGGACAGTCAGACCTCCATGTCCCTGCTGCCCAGTGCTGCGTGGGACATTGAAGTGTGTGTTGCCACTAGTCACTGTCTTGGTTTTATTTGAGGGATTTTTTGTTTTGGTTTGTTTTAATAAGAAAAAGTTCTGCTAGCCAACCCCATGCATATGCCAAAGAGCCCAGAGCTGCCCCTGCTGTCAGCATCCTGGGGCCTGAGGATGGAGCCCACCTGGCAGTCTGGATGGTGTGGGCAGGGACGGCCTGGGAGGAGCCAGCCCAGGACACCGCAGCCACCTTTCTCATGGGATGCAGCATCACTTTCACTAAACACTGACTTGCATTGAAGGTGGCTGGCTGTTGGGTCTCTTCACAGCCCAAGCTGAGGCAAGGGCACTGGGCAGCTGTCTTCAAGCCAATCTGCTGCCACCACCTAGAGGCTGGGAGGGGACAGGAGGTGGGCATGGCCAGTCCGGCCTGGGGCTGGTTGGAGGAATGTGTACAGTTCCTAGCAGGGCAGTAGGCCCTGGCTGCTGCTGGGGTGCAGACTGAGGGGCCAGGGGAGCCGGGGAGGAGCACGCCAGGCCTGGGCCACTGCTCCCTGAGGGGGTTGAGGCTGGCGGAGACTGGGGCAGGGCATCTCCGGTCCCCATCTTTGAAAATGCTGTTGTGCTAAGGAAAGAGGACAGCAGGAGAAGTGGGGGAGGATGCGGGCCATGGATGGGCATCTTGCTACATCCAGGAGGCCGTGGGCTGGGGCAGAGATGGGTGGGGAGGGCCAGGCCGCCCAGCGCAAGGGCTTGATCTGGAGGTGCCAAGGCCCAGGCGCAGATGCAGCTTGTCGAGGTAAGGAGGCTGTCTGGAGCAGAAGGCGAGGGTGGAGGCCACGCAGGTGAGGAGCTGGGTGTGGCAAGGACCAGCAGTGTTAGGCTGATGGGGCACATGAGGCAGATACCAGCAGGAGCCCAGGGACAGGGATATGACCCTGGCCTGGATCTGGTGGAGGTGGTGAGGGATGGGGATTTGGGATGTTTATTGAGTTTGGTTTTGCTTACATTTTCTGTGCTGAAATAAACACACAGCAGTGCCATAAAATGAATCAGCCAGTGCAGTCGCCACTGTTCAGCAAGCTCCATTGCCCAGGGAGCATTCTGTCCACTTCCTGCCTCCAGAGTTGCCTGTTCTAGGCGTTTCCTGTCTCGAGCCCACGCGTGTTTGCGTGTCGACTGCATATCCCACGCTATGACGAGTGTCACAGCTGCACTCTCGTCCGTTCCAGAGACTTCCTCCCCGCCTGTGTGCTTGCACACCACCCTTGCCCGCTCTGCACACCTT
>NDGN011440072.1:0-13574 GCA_002564285.1 Tympanoctomys barrerae
TATAAATGACCAACAAATATATGAAAAAAATGCTCAAATCTCCAGTCATTAGAGAGATGTAAATTAAAATATGTTAAGATTTCATCTTATTCCAGAAAGAATGACAATTATTAACAAGAGCAGAAAATAACAAATGCAAGGCTGTGGTGGAAAGGGAACTTTTCTGCATTGTTGGTGGGAATTCAAGCTAGTACAGCCATTATAGAAATAAGTATGGAAAATTATTTTCTTTTCACACGACAACTTCTCTTTTAATGTAGGGATTGTTTCCAATCCATGACCGGCGCAGTTCCTGGGTCATCACTCCACAGGGAACACCCGGCACCCCCTTCCTGAGGGTCCAGGCAGAGCACTAGTTTGGGCCTGCTGTTCCTGTGAGCTCACTTTGACTGGCCATGAGGTCTCCCTGGAGAACATGCACACGCCCACAAAACAGGTCCCAAGGAGACCTTGTCCTCGCGAATCACCTTGAGTAGTAGTTTAATACGTTATTCTCACCCAGCCTCTTCATATTTGAGTCCTCCCCATCTCTTAGAGGTCAAGGGGTTCCTTGAGTTTTCTTGCTCCCACCAAGATGGCTCGCGCCCAGCAGAGGGTTCTCCCTCCACTGTGCAGGGGTCCGAGCCTAGATGGCAGCAGGTGAACCTGCCCGGCCAGCTCCTCCAACAGGGTCTCGTGGATCAGCCGGTGCTGCTGCAGGAGGCTCATTCCCTTGAAACGCAAGCTCACCACCGCCCCGCTGCAGTGCGTCTTGCGGCTGAGTGGGACAGTGTGGCCGCCGCTGTCCTTGCGCAGCTCCAACACGTCGGGGCTCAGGGCTTGCTCCAATATCGCGCGGATGGCAGCATCCACCGGGCCAATGGGCCCGGGCCCCTCGCTACTCCGGGACAAACACACGCGGGTGGCCATGGAGACCATGCGTCGGAGCAGCTGCCCATTAAGCATCTGTTATGGCCTCGGCTCCCGACCCGGAGGCCTCGATGCTGTCTCCACTCGTGCAACCTGTAGTTTCTAGCTTCAGGCAGTGGAGGGGAGATGGTGATTAGAGGCCAGGCCCAGAGGCCCCCTGGTTACTACAGAGATTTGGAGGAGGGAATAAGTACGGAAATTTCTTGAAGAAGTAAAATCAGAGATCTCTCATGACCCAACTATCCACCAGCTAGGTGTTTTTCTCAAAGATATTAAGATATCATATTGCGGCAATACATACATACCTATGCTTACAATACCACAATTTATAATAGCAAAATCCTGGAAAGAGCCTGCATACCCATCAAAGGATGACTGGATAAAGAAAAGGAGATGCCTATGTAAAATGGAATACTACTTAGCTATAAAGAACAAATTTAGGAACCTTCTGTGAAAAATGGATGCATCTGAAAACAATGTTGAGTGAAATGAATCAGGCACACAATCCGAACACGATGTGGAGGAGATGGTGGACCTGTGCTTACTCTGCTTTTCTTTTAGGACAAAAGATGTTAATGAACTAGTTGTTTTTTTCCCAAACTAAAACCTTAGTGTTTAGACTGAACAGCGGTGTTGACAAGGTGATAAATAAGTGGATTTGGGGTTGTGCTTTGGCACTCAGTACCTAAAAGGTTCACCATCACTGCCATCTGGCACCTCTCATCTGAGTAAGGTGAAGTAAAAATAAAGGATAAACTCAGAAAAAAATAAAGGATAGAATGAGATGAGGGGGTGGATCTCTTGCGGATGGGAAAGATCCAGGGGACCAAGGGGGAGGGGAAGAAGGAGGGGCTGGAAATAGGTAGAGCGGAGATACGCCACGTACAAGGTCCTCATAGGCTCAGTGTGTGTGGTCATTATGTGTCACAAACAAGAAGTAAGAGTATACTATCCATAAAAATGGGAAGGGGAGAAAGGGGAACTAGAAGGGAAAGGAGGGAAAAGGAGGAAGGAGGATTTAAAAAAGAAACATGCTGTATTATGTACAGGCACTTACTTCCCAAGATGATTATAAAATGCGTGCCCTGCAAATATATACTAGTAAGATAAAAATATTACCAAAAAACCCAGACCAGAGCTCTACACTTGTATTTGTTTATAAAATAGTGAAAGACTTTAAAAATATGTCTATGAAAGTGCTTAATCTATTGTTTAGGAAAGGGTATTTGGAAGCTTTGTAGATATATTGTGAATTTCTATTCCTTACTTCTAAAACGTTTACTTTGAAATGACTGTGACTGTGCTTTTTGAACTCCCAAGGGTTGAACTGTCAGAAAGAGAAGAGGTAAGGGAAACTCCTTAACCTAAGCTCACTCCTGATCTCGTGGGTATTTAGCATTTGTTCTTCATTTGGTGGGTACTGATGGGTGGGTGGGCTCTGCATCATCACTGAGGATTTGGTAACTCCAACTCCCTGGCTGTGGTCAGACCCGTCTCTGATTTTGGTTGACCAGCTGCTCTCTCCTTTCTCCTAGCTAGACAGGTAATTCCTAGATGTTTTTTGGTTTTTATTGCTGGCTTTCCTCTGTTTCTGCTGAAGTCTTCTTCCCTCGTTGGGTGCTCCTTTTAGACAGTGATGAAGACAACTGCATTGTCATTGTGGCAGTTTCATGTAGTTCATCTCTCATCCACTGAAAGTTGCTCAGCTATTATTTGTTCTGCACAAAGTCAGGAATCCATGTTAATCTCCAAGGAGCAGAGATCTTTCATTGCCTCTCAAGTAGCAGAGTCACTAACTAGACAGCCTTTGCAGTTTACATTTCCCTAGCAGAAATTCAACACCAGTCCATTGTGGCCCACCTGCAGAATGACAGAACACACATCAGGCTTTTCCAGTGGACTGTCTTGAGGGAGAGGGGCCCCTGTAAATCTGTCTCATCTGGAGTCATGGGGTGGTGCTCATCGGATATGGTTACCTCCCCAAATACTACTCTTAATGTGTCTCCAGGTCCTGACCTGCCAGGGTCTGATCTGCGTGAGAGCATTTGGAGTTTTCTATTTGGTTCTGAGCTACCTACTTCACTATTTATGGAGTGTTACTTGATTTGCAAGTAAGAAGAACATTATCCTTCAGCCAGAATTTACATTTTACATGTGTTTAAAATCCGATGATGTCATGTAAGGTAATGACCAAATTGTTGGTATAGAGGACAGAAAATGATAATATTCTCAAAAACAGTGATGTGTTTTAAGATGATGTAATCCTAAATTTAATCCTTATTCTTGATGCAAGTCTGGCACTTGCTCATGGGTTTATGCAGCTTCTGATCCCTTCAAGGATGTGTTCTACAGAATGAATATATGGCCATATTGCTTCATAAAGTTCTCATGAGGACTGAACAATATGACCTACATAAAATTCAGAGTGTCAGCTTATTAAGGGCTTATAGGAAAGTCAAGGCATGAATTAGCAGAATTTTCCAAAGTGTGAGGTAAAGAAGGGCAGAGAGCCCTGCAGTAGGAGAGATGGCAGCACAGAGACTCAGGAGCACCATGTCCTTAGCTCAGCAGGGAAACACAGAGGGGACGGGCTTCTCCCAGAACAGTGTTCAGATGGAGGAGTGGAACTTGCTGGAGTGAAGTCCACAGGAGGCCAGGAGAGACTTTTGCAAAGTCCCTTAGATTCATGAACAATCTAATAATTTGTTTTCAAAAAAAATAATGATTTTGAAACAACTTTAACTTTGACTCAGCCAGAAAAGGAAATGTTCCCTTGGTATGGTGCTTGTATGACGTACCCAATGCTCTGAATTTATTAAACTGTGGTCAAATTTATCATGAAAAATTTTGGATCAGGAGAAAATTTCTCTTCCAATAGGCCAACCCAGCACAGCACAGTCCTTATCTCAAAATACATCATCACTTGACAATGTGCTTTCTAATACTTGGCAAAATAAAGAAACCTATTCTTTGTGCCAAGTGTGGTAGTTGGGAGTGGTGCCGATTGCAAAGATACACTGGATTCATTCACACTCACACATTTTCAGAGATAAACCACTTTTTCTTAAGGTGTTTATTAGAATATAGACACATACCGAAAAGCATGCAGTGTAACACATGTAACGGAAATACATGCTTAGAGTGGAAAGTAAGGCTCAAAGATTTTCTCCGTTGCTTGTCAGTTACCCTTCTGCTACTGATTATATAGATCGTAGTCTCCACAGTTTTCTGCAGCGCTACTTTTGCTCCCATTCAAGGGTCCAGGTGTCATATGAGTCTGTCTTCAAACATGGAGATAGCAAATTTGAAACTTCACAGTATCTGACAATTTTGCAAAATAGTAAGCACCTAGCTCAGGTTGAATGAAGACTCCGTGAAGCATCTGACGTCTCCACTAGAGCCTCTGTACACTGTCACCTCCTCATGTTGAAGCAGACTTGACAGGAGATTTCTGGTTGACCAATGAGATAGGGTCCTAGTCTGCTTTTTTAAAAAAATCACCCCATTAACAACACAAAAACCTAAATTTCTACTAGGAACACAGGAAGATAATAAAGTTATGGTGACACAAATTTATTATCAGGATCATGAGCAGATCAAGTTTTTGAGATACAGTGGTTTGGAAAACCCAATGTCCAGGGCTGAAACATCTACATTTATATTCATAATCATGGTACCTAAAAATTGTGCAACTTTAGACAAGTCAAATCAATGATAAGTACTTAATGTTATATCAAAATGGAAATAGTAATATTGCTTTGCATTAGTACTTATATTGATATGTAATATGTGCAATAACATTATTATTAGTCTTGTTATTATGACAATAAAATAAATGAGAGAAATAATAACTCGACCTTCAAATATAATTTATCATTCCTCAATATTCTTATAAAATCTGAGAATCACAGGATTATCTGAATTATGCTTCTACCTCTCTCACGGCTAGAGATAAGGGTCTCTCTGTGGATAAGAGTCAGGATTTGAGCATTAAAATGTCACTACTCATTGTCACTATGCCATGGTATGGTTAGCCCCTAAAATATCACTAACTCAGAGAGAGAGACTGCTGCCTGGCAGCGCCTAAACATGAGCAGGCAAGGGGCACACACTTTATCCAATCACATTCTAAAGATGATCACTTTCTCTGGGGCATTTCCTAGCTAAAATTTGAGGTGTGTGACTTGCGTCAGGACTAATTCCTAACAAAGTACTTACAGAATTGTCACCATCACCTTTGGTGAGTCCATTCAGGAAAGTTCCAATTCTTTCACTTTATAGAGAGAAGGACCAGGTGCCTTCATAGGAGGGTCTTATAGATCCAGTTGACATGGTCCTGAGAAGGAAAAGGTAGGCAAATGGTTGCCAGCATGTGGTGGAAAGGGGAAATGAAAAGTAACGCTAAAGGATCTGGAGTTTCCTTCAGGGGGAAGAAAATGTGCTGTAACTAGATAGTGCGAGATAGTGTGAGAGTTGCCCAAATCTTTCTTTCTTTTTTTTTTTTTTTATGGTCAGCTCAGCCCATCCTGTGGGCAGGGCCGGTATGGCATGTGGTGCTGGGGATTGAACCGAGGTCCCTGCATGCTTGCCTAAGCAGGTGTTTTAGACCACTGAGCTATCTCCCCAGCCCAAATTTTTTTTTTTTCGGAAGCGGGGATTGAACTCAGGCCCTTGCACTTGCCAGGGAAGCACTTATTCCACTGAGCCATCTCCCCAGCTCCCCCAAATCTTAATTACATCTTTTAAAAATAGACACTGACAGAGCTAATTATGGTTTCCACAAATTTTCCTATCCCTCAGCCCTTACATGGCCATATGTGAAGATAAAGTCATTAATGATGAAATGAACTCAAAATGTGATCTTTAAAAGCAAGTCCTAATCCAAATTGACTGGTGTCCTCATAATGAAAGGAAATCTGGGTGCACAGAGAGTGCAGGCACCAGAGCTCTGCGCAGGCAGAGATGACTCTGAAGACAGTGAGATGCAGCTCCTGCAGGTCCAGGACAGACACCTGGGAGAACCAGACCTGCCAGGGCCTGCCTGTGAGCCTTCCACTCTTCAGAGTTAGGAAGACTTAGATCTGTGTTGTAGAAACCACCTCGCCTGGGCTGTTTCATTGTAACATCCCAAGCGCACTAATGCAGACCAGTAAGAGAATAAAAAGGGAAGCTGCTGACTGGGAAATAATATTTGCAATGCTCAATTCCAACTAAGGACTCTGAGTACACAAAGAACTGTGACAGGCAAATAAGAACATATAACCAATGCACCAAAAGACAAAAGTACACTCCACCTCATCACCAGGGAAATCAAGTTAAAAGTTCAACACAATTTCACTACATTCCAAGGAGGGTGGCTAACATGATAAAATACCAAGTTCTAGCAAGAACATACTATAACCAAATGCATTACAAGGTTTCAGAGATGCTGCTACATGAGTTTGTTTGTCTGTCTGGTTTTGTTTGAGATTGGGTCTCACTATGTATGCCAAGCTGAGGGCTGAAAGCTGGCCTCAGATTTACAGTGATCCTCCTGCCTCAGTCTCCTGAGTGCTGGGATTACAGGAGTGCACCACCATGTTGGTTTACAGTTTTCTGACTTCTGTTATTTCCCATAAGAAGTTAGGAATTATGAAAATGTTCCTCTATGTAACTGAGCTTTTTCTCTGGATGACTTTGAGATTTTCTTCTTGTACTTGGTTGTTTTCAGTAGTGGTAATATGTTGCGTTATTCTGTTTGGATTTTATAGAACAATTTGAGCTTGTAATGTATCCCTTTCCCAGAGTTTGAGAAATTTCAAATCATGACTTTTTTAAGTAATATTTTCCAAACAGTGCCCCAGTCAATCTTTTCCCTAATTTTGGATCTCCAACTACATTTGTATAAGATCTTTTGACATTGTCCTGTAAGATCCTGAGGCTCATTTTTAAGTATAAATATTTTATCTCTTTCCTCTTGAAACTGTACAATTTCTATCAACTTATCCTTAAATCCATAGACTTTACTATGTCAGTTTCATTCTGCTTTTATATTCTCCCTGAGACATTTTATTAAGAGATCACATGTTTTAGTTCTAGAATGTCCTTTTGATACTTTTTTAGAAATCTGTTTTTCTATTGAGTTTTTATCTTTCTATTCATTATGATGTGCGATGTGCGTGCCCCTTTCCATCATTGTGAATTCTTATAACTTCAAAAACGCTTATGTGCTAATTCTAATATTTGGGTCATCTTGATTTTATTTACCTTTAAGATTTTCTCATCCTTCAAGTGTCTAGTAATTCTGAATTATATCCTGTACATTTTACATGTATTCTATTAGGTACTTTCCAAAGTGAAGCATTTTTCTTTTTAGATTTTTTTTAAACAGGCAGTTAACTTATTTGTAATCAAACTTGAAAAAAAAATCTGTCTTTTGGGTAGCAGCACAAATCTCACTTTAGCTGCTCATGGGTAACTTAGCGATCTGCCAGAGACTTGTGCGGACTCTATGCACAGTGATGTGGCTTGGATATTAGTTGTGCCCGCCAAAAAAAGTGTTAGCAGTTGGTCCTGCTGTAGTGGCATGGAGAAGTGGCGAGGACGTCAGGAGCTGTCGGGTTGCACACCATCCATTCTCATAAAATGGCCAATGCCATCTTTCAAGAGTAAGAGCTCATACTCCTGGGAGCAGCTTAGCTATCGTGAAGACACCTTGTAATAAAGCAAAATTACTCCTTGCATTTTGTCTTTTCCACACGTAGCCTGTTGCTTTTGCATTTTCCATCATGAGTGGATGAAGAATGTGTCCCCTTGCCAGCCTTATGGTGGACATTCCAGCCCTAAGAATTGAAAGACATCTCTTGTCTCTGTAAATGATCTCTTCCCAGGTGTTCTGCTAGCAACAGAGAATGAACTGGGTTAAATGATCTGGCTCCTCCAGCCCGGCTCCTTAATTTCCAGGTTCCCCTTCGGTTTCCAGCGGTTGTGATGATTCTTCAGTCCCGAAAGGCTCTGGCTTCCTCTCAGAATTTGGTCCTCCCATGTGTTAGGATTTATACCTGGATGTCCCCTCAGCGCCTCATGAGCTCATGTGTGGGGCTTTTGGGAGGTGACAGAGTCATGGTGTGTGATCCTGGATTAGTCGATGGGAGGGTTTCTAGCTCCAGGCATGTTGGACGCTGAAGTCTCATGGGAGAAGGTGGTCCTTGGAGGCGCGGCCTGGAAGCAAGCAGGCCCCTACTGCCTGCTGCCGCCTGCCGGTCATGCCAAGAACCATTTGAACTGTTCCTCCACTCCATGCCTCCCTGCCTCACCTTGAAACCAGCTGACTGTGGACTGAAACCTCTACAAACTGTGAGCCTAAGTAAATTTCTCCTCCTTTAACTTGTGGGTGTCATGTGTTTGTGCCCACAATGAGAAAGTAACTAAGATGTCATGCCATACACACATTCCTTTCAGCAGCAAGGCAGAAAAACCAACTGTGTGTGCTGTTCCATTCTCCTACGAGTAATTGCTTCTCTAAAATAAATGAGTTTTTATCCACTCTCTGGTTCTTTCAGGAGGATTCTTGCTATTTTCTCCCCTATCTTCCTCAGAGTTTATAATTGCTGTCATTGGGAAGGTAGGACCAGACACTTACAGAGCTATACAGAAGTGGAATTCTCCATTGTCTTGTTTGTACTCTGTCTTTTGAACTTACAGGACATTATGTTCAGTCTTCAGAGAAAATTCTCCCTCGGCTCTTTGTATGACCCACCCCTCCTCGAGCCAGGTCTTCATCTAAGTTTCACTTATTCTAATAGTCCCTCCTCAAGCCCCTCCCCCAGCTTCCCCTTCTCAGGCCACCTCAGACACTACTGTCTAATGCTTCAGTATGCACTGTATTACTGTATTTTCCATTATCTTCTCTCCCTGATCTCATACTGTACACTGATTATTCTTACTGGGTTTTTAAAAAAAACATTTTTTCTTCTCACTAGACAATAAGCTCACGAATACTGGGATTTTTCACTTTCTTTATTAACATGACATCCCATGCATCTAGAATACTGTATGGCTCATAGCAGAGGCTCGCTAAATATTTGATCAATGTGGCACATGTGTGCCTAGTTCACATGAGGCACACAAAAATACACTTATACCCAAATAAGTTCAACTACTTTGTCACAAGATAGCTTTTTTTGACCAATAGTGGTAGAGCAACTGGACAGCTCCAAGGAAAAAAGTAAATATTGACCTAAACCTCATATTTTATACAAAATTAACTCAAAATTAGTCTTGTGGTTAAATGTGCAACATAAAAATAAGAAGAAAATTTATTTTTAAATAGGAGAAAAATCTACAGTATCCTGTAGATTAACAGGATACTGCTTGAAGAAGGGGGCAACACTTTTCCTTTCTAGATATTAGTCAACATCTGTCATGTTCCTCCCTTACAGAATTACATGTAAAGTAGAAAACTATAACAGTTTTACCAAAAAAAAGAAAGCCTTGAGACAGGATAGGCATACACAAAGAGTTTTTAGACATGACATCATAAAAGACAGTACATAAAAGAAACAATTGATAAATCGGACCTCATTAAATGTACTTTGGCCAAATTATAGATTTCTACTCAGCACTAAAATAGAAGGACTACTGACATTCAGAAAAGCCAGAGCACAAACATGAATATATACAAAATGAAGGATTCTGTATGGTATCCAGGGCTAGTATCAATATCAGGGTTCACTCCCTCACACCTCCACTTTGTCCATTTGTGGTGGCTTGAAGTAAGGAGGCAGCACTTTTCCTTTCTAGATATTAGCCAACAGCTGTCATGCTCCTCCCTTGCTGTCCTTGCAGAGTGCCCGGGGACAACTTGCCTCCTCCCTCAGAGTGCTCCTGCCATCCCTGGGGTTGCTTCCTGACTGGTCTCCTGGCCTCTCTGACTGGAGGTGAAGTTTTCAGTCATGCCACCCCCTCCCAGTTCCACTGCTTCAGACCCTGAAGAAATAGCAGAGAATCACTCTAAAGTGGCTAAATCAGGGAGGAAGTAATTGGCTCTACGACTGACATCCCAACTTCCCCAAATGCCAATAGCTGTGATGAGCACAGTCAGGAGTCCTGAATATTCCCTGGTTTCAGCTCTGCCATTTTTTCTCAGAATGGCTGTCAATCAAACAGCTCCAATCACCTCCTTTCCCACACCCTAGTGAATCACTTCAGTGACAAGTATAGCCTTCCTAGAGTCCTGCACCCACTTAGACTAATCACAGATTTGCACTTGGGCCAATCAGCAGCTACAAATTAGAACCACTCATAGGCCTACCCTTGAACAGGCCTGCAGCTGCTATATAAGCAGCCCTCTCCTGGCATTTCCTGTGTTAGTCCTAGAGGGCTTCCTCTGGGGTACTGACCTCCTTGTGCTGCCATAAACAGGTCCTGTCAATTTGCTTGTGATTATTTCTCTGGTTGTGGGGTTTCATGTGAATGGACTCAGGATATTGAGTGCAGAGGTATGGCTAGGTCATTTGTTTTAAGAGAAAAAGTGGTAAACACTAGGGGCTTGTTAGCCCTGACCTGCTCCAGAGACCAGAAAAGTCAGTCAATAGAATGAAGCAGGAGCAGGTGTCACATGAAGGTGGTCAGAGGTGGCAGAGACCAGCACCTGGCAGAGTTGGCTGTGTTAACTGATGACATCCAGCATCACCTGGAGTCATCTGGTGGCATAAGGGCCAGGAACAGAGCTGCACTTTGCAGATTCGATTCATGTTATCTGCCTGAATTGAGCAAACAATAGGCAACAATTATGCAACTAAGGAGAGACAGCACGTATGGACAGCTCTTAGGACATAAGCTGGTGCTCAGCAGGTAAAAGGAAAAATCAAAATAGTTCTCCAGTGAATGTTTTACATTGTTTTCTTTTTAACTTGATTTCAGAGATTGCCTTGGGCTCTTTTTCTAAAATCAAGCAGATTCATGGTGAATCTGTTTGCTTTCCTTCTCTTCAGAAGGCTCAAATTTAACCATGTCATAGTCCATGTTACACCATAATCTATCCAATTATTTCTGCTAAGTGGAGGCTAGGAAGTTCGTATTTTAAACACTTGCAGTAAACTTTTCAGCTGACCTGGGTGGGGAAGTCATTGGTAGACATTTCCCCTAATTCGTCTTCTTTTAGGAAGCATCAGCATGTCTCTTAGTATCACTTCCTATGAAATACAACACTTACGTACGCAAGCAGCTTGTCTTTCATGGCTTTCCTTGCAAGGTTACCACGAGGCTGGATGTAGCCTGGAGCTGACCGGGCACCTCACCGGCTTGTGCACTGTCCCTCTCCTCCCGGCCCCCCACTCCTACCCACTCCTCTATGTGCCAGAGAAGTATCCTAGTGCTTCATATACTATTGTTTTCACTTTTAGCGGATGAGAATGGCACCAAAGCATGATGCACTACATAACTTGGTAAATCAGGAATGACGAAGGAACATCCCATCCACATACTATGGAATCATTTGTCATACCTGTCTGTACTTGAGTTTTCTCATATTTCTCTTCTCCCACTAGGCTTTAGGACCTTCAGAAGGAAATTTAACTTTTCCTGTCAGTTTTTGTTTTCTCTGTCAAGGTCATCCTTCTAAAAGTCACACTTTTCTTGAGGAGGTAGTGACTTTTTCAGGAGTGCCTTCCTCTCCTACTGTCATGTCCAGACTCCAAGGAGAGACTCAGATGTTGCTGCTCAAGGATGCTTTCAGGATGGCTGAGGCTTTGAACCTAAGTCCTTGTTTTATCACTCACAGATGAATCACTTGTGTTGCTCTGTCCACTCCTCCTATGAGCAGATTAGGGCTGCATTGGCAAGACCCTCAGAGCTCCCCGAGATTGCTTGTTTCTGGCATCAGATCATTCATGCTGGAATTCTTGAGGTTTCACAGGTCCTTTGGCTCAAGTGAGTCTGCAAGCCCCAATTCCAGCTTCTTCCCCTAATCTTCTTCCTAATTCAGGCTCACCCTTGACCCAATTTCCCCCAGGCTTCACTGCCGTAGACTGCTGAGGAGCGGACCTCTGGTCTGACTGTCAATGCTGCAAGTTCTCTCTCATCCCTTAGGTATCTCCGGACAGAACCCGCAACCTCTGGACTTCTGGTGGTGTATAGGCTACAGGTGCCATGAGGCTTATGCTGGGGAATAGCTGCCCCTTGCTGCACCTCCTGGGGGCTCTAGCCTTACTCCTGTGTCCCTCCAGCTTGCAGGGTGAGTACGATGGTCGCCAGGGCACAGGGCCCCGGGGTAGCTTTCAGGGAGGCAAAGTCAGGCATTCTGTGTATGCTGTATTAGGAATTTTGAATTCGTGGCTAAAACATGATTTATACTAATTTTTGGGAAGTGTAGCACTGTTTTATTAAGTTGCCATTTATTTTTTTCAATTTTACATTTTTATCTTATTAGTATGTGTTTGTAGTTGACACAGCTTATAATCACCTTGGGGAATGGTTTCATGTTTATTGGTTATTTTTATTTATTTTAGGTTCCAGGGATCGAATGCAGGACCTTATGCTTGCCAGGCAGGTGCTCATGCCTCTGAGCTATCTCCCCAGCCTGGTTTCCTGCGTGGACCACAGTATTTTTTTTTTAATCCCTTCCCCTCCTCCCAATTCCCTGATCTTATTTTTCATTCTTGTTGATATTATTAATATGATATATAATGTTTACACTAATTGAAGCTATTGGGTTCCTGTGGATGGTAAATATTTATTCTACTTATTTTCCCTTCCTCTCCTCCTCAGCTCTATTTTTTCCCTTGGACCACATCCCTGTTGCAAGAAATCTGCCTCCCTATCTCATTCTGTCTTTACTCTCCTATTTATTTGTACTTGCCCTCACTGAAATGTGAGATACCCTGTGGTATTTAAGCTTTGGTATTTGGTTTATTTCACCCAACATTCTATTTTCCAGGTGCATCTGTTTTCCTACAAATGTCTCAAATCTTTCTACTTTGTAGCTGAATAGTATTCCATTATATAGTACCACATTTTCTTTATCCAATCATCTGCTGCTTGGATACAGGCTGTTTTCCAGGATTTTGCTATTATGAATTACACTATTGTGAGCATTGGTATGTGTATGTGTATATTGCCGTAGCTTGATGTCTTAAGCTCTTTGGGGAAGATACCAAGAAGGAAGATACCTATAAGATTTCTAATTTCAGTTCTTTGAGAAATATCATACTGATTTCCATAATGGATGCACTAGTTTATATTTCTACCAACAATGCGAAAGCGTTCCTGTTTCACCACAGCCATGCCAGCATTTGTTAGTTTTTGGTTTCTTCATGATTGCCTTTCATTCTGGAGTTGGAATCTTAACATTGTTTTAATTTGAATCTCTCAAATGATCAAGGATGTTGAACATTTTTAAAATATATTTGTGATCAGAATCAATCATTTTAACAACTCACAAATTAAATGTTTTATGAGTGATATAATAAATTATTCATTAATTTTCATTTTAATTTAATGGCATGGTTTAACTATGAGATATTTTAAAGCTTTTAGTGTTTTTAAGTATATGCAATTAACATTATGAAGGGAAAAATCTTGATATGGATAATTCTGGGGATTTACTTTAATAAAAAGATAATTCTGGGACTGGGGAGATGGCTCAGTGGAATAAGTGCTTCCCTGGCAAGCGCAAGGGCCTGAGT
>NDGN011440091.1:1164-11164 GCA_002564285.1 Tympanoctomys barrerae
TAACATATGTTCCAATAAAGGAAAAATCATTTATACTTTTGTCATGTGTAATGTCAGGTGATAGTCAGTGGCTAATTGGAAATCATACAATGCTCAGGAGAAAAACTGGGAAACAGGTAAATTTTAACATTTTCAAACAGAGATGAGCAGGATATGGCTGGTAGACCTAATTTGGCCTGTTGTTTTCATACATCCCATGAACTAAGAATGGTTTTTGGCTTTCACTTTTTTGGTCAGGGAGGGAACAGTGGTGATCAAATCTAGGGTCTTGTGTGTAGCAGCTAGGGAAGCAGCCTAGTGAGGTAACTACCACTGGTCTATATCCCTAGCCTGGTATAGTTAAATGGTCGAAAATAGCAAGGAAGAGCAAGTGTGGTGGTGCAAGACTGTAATCCCAGCACTTCGAGAGTCTAAGGCAGGAGGATTGTTTAGAGCTCAGTACCAGCTTGAGCTACAAAGTGAGCTCAAGGTCAGCCTGAACTGCATGGTGAAACCCTGCCTCAAAGACACACATGCACTCCAAAATAAAAAGAAAGAAAACACAAGGAACAATGATGTATCATCACACATGAAAACTGTATGAAATTAAATTTTTCATGAAGTTTTACTAGAACAGAGCCATGGCCATTAGTTTATAAACTGTCTTTAGCTGCTTTCATGCTATTACAGCAGAGCTGAGTAACTGTGATAGAGGTTATGTGACCTAGAAAATCTAAAATCCTGACTATTAGACATTAAAGAAATGTTTGCTGGTCTCTATCCTCTGCTTCTGAGATATAAAATTGCAACAAGAGACTTTTATGCTCTAATGAGAAGTTACAGAGGGCATTACTAATCACTAATTTTGTAATGGAAGCCCTACATTAAAATTTTTGAAGATAGCAATCCAAAGAACATAGCAATAAAAATATCTCATGTTAGCTGTGTACCTATACCTATAATCCCAATACTCTAGGACACTGAGGTAGAAAGATCACAAGTCTGAGCCTACCATGGGCAACTTAGCAAGATGTTGTCTCAAAATAAAAAATAAAGAGGACTAGGTTGAAGGGTCAGTAGCTCTAAAGCAAAACAAAACAAAACAATAAACAAAACAAAACATCCTTTATGTCTTTTAGTGATAATTAAATGCTAAATAAAGGGAGAGAAATTCTATTTATGAATTTAGTGATCTAAATCTTTAGTGAATGCTTAAATTTAAATGCATTACAGTAAAAGGCACTGTCATTATATTTATTTTTTTTTGATACCAGGGATCAAACTCATGGCCTTATTTTTGCTAGGCAAGAGTTTAAGCCACTGAGTTATCTCCCTAGCCAAAGACACTGTCATTAGTTGTTTTCAAAATACTCCCTCTCATTTCAAATGCACTTATTTCATCATTCTTGCTACTTTACTAAGTAGTTCTGGAAGACTTTTGTGTCTTTAAATTGTGGTTTCAAGACTGTCTCGATATGCTGAACTGATTCAAAATGTTTCTCTTTTATGGAGAAGAATCAGAAATGTCATGGTGCCAGATCTGGTGAATAAGGTAGATGAAGATGCACCGTAATGCAGAGCCTGCTTTTCCACTGGATGGTACTCAGCAGCAGCATTCACTGGATATTTGATATTATTTCAGTAAGGACAGAAAAGGACTTCAACTTCAGAAAGTTGTTAGAAGGATGGGCTTAATACGGTCAAACTAAGGGAACTATTTTGTGCAGTTGCCTTGTTTGTTTTTGGTCTTTTTTGATTTTAGTGTATTTTTTTGGTTGAATTGTTTTTTTTTAGAGGAGGTTTATTTTTTGTTTTTGGTGATGAGGACTGAACCCAGGGCTTGCAGCTTGCTAGGCAAGCATTCTACCACTCCCTAAGGGAACTATTTTGAAGATTAATGACAATGTGCACTTTGCTATAAGTTTTAAAAATTAAAAAAAACATACCATATTTTTAAACACATCTCATAAGTACTTGAATCATAATAAAAAGATTTTGGACTAATCTTGCTTTACTATCGTTTCATTGGGGATCTACAATATACTGTTTTCTCATATCTTTATTATATTCTTTCACTGACCTCATGAAGATAACATTAACAATTTAGTCCTTGCTTTCCTTTTTTTTTTTTCATTGCATATCTAGGAATGATCAGAAATTTTTCTTTTTAAATTTTTAATGCCAAGCCAACAAAACCAACATGTGATTTTTCCTCCAGACTTCTATGAACACTTCACAAATACATAGCAGCCAAACCCTAGAGTTCTCCATTGAGAGTACAAAGCAATCTTCAAAGACCTCTAAAAATCAAACACAAAATTTAAAAGTTGATCTAAAATGTAAATGGAGAGGTAGAAACTAATTTTGAAAAAGAATAATGGAGGCATTATACAGTCTGGTATCATAACTAACTATACAACTCCAGAAATCAAGAGAAAGATACACAGGTGTAAGAAAAACTCATAGACTAATAGAAGATAGTATAGCAATAAATCACATATATATAGCCAATTGATTTTCGAAAATAGTACAAAGCAACTTCAATAAGATGCAAAAGCAATTCCATAGTGAAAGAAGACTTTCAACAAAGACTGCTGGAACTGAATCGAAATGGACACCTATACTCAAGACCAAGAATATTAATCCACATCTTATATACAAACTTCACCCAAAATAAAGAAATCATAGGCTAAAACAGTAACAAAAACCCTTTAAAACTCTTGTGAAGAAAACATAGAAGGACACAGTTGTGACCTTCAGATAAAGACTTTCATATTTGGGATGGGGAGATGGCTCAGTGGAATAAGTGCTTCCTTGGCAAGCGCAAGGGCCCAAGTTCAATCCCCGGTTCCACCAAAATAAACAAACAAACAAACAAACAAAACAAAAAACCTTTCATAATATGACACCAAAAATAACATCCATTGAAAAACGTTTAGTCCTGGACTTAAAAACTAAAAAGTCTGCTCTTAAGACCAGGAGAATAAAAAGACAAGCCACTGAAAAGGTAAAAAATACATGCAAAATATATAACTGATAAAAAAGTATTATATCTAAAATATAGAAAAAATGAGTCTTAAAAGCTATTAGTAAGATAAAAGAAAGGGCCAGCCAAATAGCTCAGTGGACTAAAGCACCTGCTTAGGCAGAACACAGAGGTCAGGGTTTGATCCCCAGGCGGCCATGCCAGACCTGCCCAAAGGGCACACTGAGAAATCTTAAAACTGGGCGTGGTGGCATATGCCTGTAATTCAAGCACTTTGGGAGGAAGAAAAATGGGAAGATCACTATGAGTCCGATCTACCTAGTGAGACCCTTTAGACCCAAAGACCTTGTACTAAACACAAATAAATAAATTAAATTAAGTAAAATAAAAAAGAAAGAAATAAGCAAACCAAGCAACACATATCCTTTTTAGTCCTCTTTATTTTTTATTTGTGTATTGGTGCTAGGGATTAAACCAAGGAAGGCAGACAAGGCAAAACTGTACCACTCAGCCATATCCCCAGCCCCTATTGTTCTTAATGTTCTCATGACTTACGTTTTTGTTATATGATAATTTACTAGGTGAATATATAATACAAATATTATATGAGATATGATTCAATTTAAACCACTAATTGTAGAAGGCATATTTTTAGACATACTTACTCTAAATGTATGTCCAAAAATAAGGTCAGTATTAATTCACATCTACAGTACAAAGAACACTTTCATTAACTGATACCACCTTGCAAATAGTTCAGCTGTCTCCCAACCTTTTATAAAAAAATAAAATAGCCACAGGCTTTAAGCTGTTGCTAATTATATTAGATAATATTTTTCTCCTGAAAAAGCCATAGCATAAATGTAGTAATAAAATCATTTACAGAGTTTGCTATTAATTTACGCTCTTACCACGCAGTGTGGAATGTGAAGTATCATTAATCAATCAACACTAGACTTGTATTTAATACAGCTTACTAGTCATGTCTTTATGGTTGATTAAAAGGAAAAATTCAACTTCAATAGCTAAATTTAGTAGTTGTTTCAATATATAATAATCTCTCCAATTTCATAAAATAAAATTATAATTAGTATCTTTATTAAGTTTCATGAAAAGTGATAAAGCCAAATTTTGAAAAAATTAATATTGTTTTGACAAGATATCATGCCTATATTAGTACTGTAAGTAACTACTATGAAGATAATATACAAGATATTAATTATTATAACTCCTAACCTGATTTGAAAATTTTTTGATAATGTATTTGGTACATGGTCTTGCTGCACAGCTCAGACTTATAGTAAATTCTCCTGTTTTCAGCCTCTCCAGTGCTGGGATTACAGGCTCAACCTACCACCCAGTCTCAGTGGCTCAGCATGCCAGAGGGTGGGACCAGCGCAGCATGTGGTGCTGGGGATTGAACCCTGATCCCTGCACTCACCTAAGGAGGTATTTAGTCTGCTGAGCTATCTCACTTGCCCAATTTTGTTATTTTTAACAATAAAAGATATTTTTTAAAATTATTATTAATCTTGTTAAACGTGTTAAAATCTAGGTATTCAAATATGTCTCATTAATTTGGGTGAATTTTTCAGAACTTCAGTTCTTCCATGCAATGCTTTGATCATTTATAGCTTTCAAGCTTATACAGAAAATAATTTTAATAATAATCTTGAGGTATTTTTAGTAGAAGGAACATGTAGTGCATTACTTCAATAAAAAAATGAATCTATGCTTGGTAAATATGTGTTGATGGTAAATAAATTTGAATGGTGAGAAACTAGTAACGGTGCAATTACTCTACACAGATAGATGTATACAGTTCAATTTATACAAATGAGAACCAACTACTGGGCTACACAATAACTACTTTGCAATCACACTCTATCATTTCATATTCTTAGATACAAGGTCAAGAAAACAAATTGTTTTTAGTTAATCTCTCCTAGTACATTTAACCTTAAAATAATTTAAGATATAACTAAATATTAATTATGAAAATTAAATATTAAAAAGGCTGGGGAGATAGCTCAGTAGAATAAGCACCTGCCTGGCAAGCACAGGGTTCTGAGTTCAATCCCTGGTACCACAAAAAAAAAGAAAAAAAGAAAAAAAAATTAAATATTAAATATATTGAGGTAAAATAAAAGTTTCTACAGTCAATAATCAGAATTGAAGCACTTATAAATCTGATAAATCACTAGCAGTTTTTTAATATGTATGTCATGAAAACATAAGCTAATTCCTAGTTCATTTCACTTCTTTAATTTAAAAAAACTTTAACTGATTTACATGGTTCAGGGTCTTGCTATGCAACTGAAGCTCATAGTGATCCTCCTGGCTCAGCCTTCCCAGTGCTAGGATTACAGGCACGTGCCGCCTGGTTTCAGGGACTGAAACCTGGGGCCAGCACAGCATGTGGTACTGCGGATCGAACCTGGGTCCTTGCACTTTCCAGGCAGGAGCTTAGACTGCCAAGCTATTTCCTCAGCCATTCCAAGAAGATAGATTATAGTTATAAGTACTATATATTATACTACTAGTCTACCTGAATGTGAAACCACTTATACCAATAAGACATAGTCACATACAGTTAATCCATGTAATTGCAAAATGGTCCTTGATAGAGTTAAAGCCTATATAGTATTGTTAAGATTTTACTTTAAGAAAATAATCAGATGTAAACTCAAAAATGCATAAACAAATACGTGTACTAAAGTGGTACTTATAATAGGTAAAACGATAAAAAACTAATGTTATCTGAAAACAGTGTAGTTATTTACATGATCTTCTGGTATGCTACTGGACTAACAGAGATGCTTTAATGATGTAAAAAAAAGCAGATAATAATATTTCTTTTACCTTTGGAGCTGAGATGTAACTAAGTGGTAGAATACTTACCAGCATGCATGAGATCCTAGTGGTTCAATATCCTATACCACCAAAAATAAACCACCGGTCCTCTAAGGCTTCATACTCTATCTTCATAAATTAGTGTATCATTCCTAATCTATAGAGGGGAAGTATTTCATGCCCAATTTGTATTTCTCAAAGATTATTATATCAACATAATAGCAAATAGGAGGCTAATGCAATAATTCAAACAAGAAATGAAGAAATCTGTATACAAAGTGCATGAAATAATGAGGAGGCACTAAGAATAGAAGGAAGGGATAGTTTTCAGAGATATTTAAGGAACAGAATGAAAAGATTGCAGCTATCAACTGGACTGATAGGTGACAATATTGGAATAAACTGTAATTTCATACACTGATATCAGAAATGAAGGTAGCAAACTAGTTTAGAAAAAAGAGGGTTAGATGACCATGAAATACAATTTTAAGATTAAACTAACTTCTATGTATTATATATAAGACGGCAAAATCAATTATAAATGACACGTTAGAAAATATTTTTATCTAGACAGTTTCAATTATCTGGAATATTAACTAATATGGAATATATTTCTTAATTAAGCCATTTCAGTGAGTTATTGCTATTATAACATTTTCAGAACTGCTGTAGTAGTAAAACATTTTACAATATATTCTAGCAAAAAATGCATAACATGGACTATTTCAAGAAGGAGCTTTGTAAATTACCATATCATTTTTATTCTCCATAAAAATGCTGAGTTTCTTTAAGAATGTTACAACTAAAATAAGCAGCTCAAAATTGTCCCGATCAAGAGCTTTCACCAACATGTGAACTATGTTTTTATTCCTCATCTTCAGTTCTGTACGAGTATCCTCTGCCAGGTTCAGAAGCAAATAAAGAGCAACTGGAAAAACAAAACAGGTAAGAGTTAAATCACTGACGTGTTGAGTCAACAGTTTAAAAAATTACTTCTTATTTAACAGGATAACAGAAGTAGTTCTAAAAAGATAATGTATCATTTTGAAAAACATGTTTAGTAATTAATTAGAAAACATTAAATATTAAATGATACATACATACTATATAAAATAAAATGTAATCTTTGGATAAGGACAAGTAACTAAAATAAGGCAATGACTACAACTCTCCTGTAGCTTAGTGCTTCACAGAAATCAAATGGCAATTGAAGGATTTAAGTCAGCATGTGATTAAAAGAAGCAAGGAAAATGATTTTTGTGCATATAGAAATACCATAAAACTAAAGACTATTGTGCCAAAGAGCTATACCCCTAAATACACAACATAGTTGAGAGGTACAAATGAAGATTAAAAAAATCTACTTTCATCATTAAACTGATTTTTTGTTAGTCACTACAATAAAAGGTCGTTTGAAATTCAGTTTATTGTTATATTAAATAAAGTTCAATCTCTATTAGTATGATACAGAATTTGTTTGGATCCCTGTCATTATTCCTAGAAAGAACGAAAATTAAGAAACAATATTTTCTGGCTGGGTAGATAGCTTGGTGGTCCAAGCACCTGCCTGGCAAGTGTAAGGTCTGGAGTTCAATCTCCAGTACACTACTCCAGGCCTGGCATGGTGGCGTGCACCTGTAACCCCAGTGTTGGGATGGCTGAGGAAGGAGGATCACTATGAGTCCAAACTGCATAGTGAGACCCTGTATCAACAAGAAAAAAAATAAAGAAACACTATTTCCCTTTTACTTGGACTGACAGGGAGCTTCAGAGTTAATTTAAAAGATTTCTAAAAAATAAAATTAAATAGGTTTCTGTTAGTGCATAGTGTTTTTGTTCTCATATGGCCTTGATGTCACTTACTACTCTTATATAATATTTACTGTATTCTTATGAAATACCTCCATGTAATGCTATGGATACATACAGAACAAGAGAGACTTAGAAGAAAAAGTGTGATTTCAACAAGGCTGGAAATAATGCCTCTATCACACATTTATGGGGTACTGTTCTCAGAAAGTTTTTCAACAATGGAGAAAAATTAGCTCTAGATTAGATTTTGCTTATGCCCAGACTAACAAATTCTTAGGTCAAGATGTACAGCGATCAAATTATTTCTAAATAATTTAACAGTGTTTGAAAACAAAGTTCAAATATATATGTAAAAAGTATAAAACACTCAAGAATATAAATTTCATACTGTCTGACAGTCAAAGACTGTTGTTATGATTTGTATCTAGTTGTCTCATGTGCTCAGAGAGGCAAGGCATGTGGGAGCTAACTGGATCATGGGACGTGATACT
The DNA here is from genome assembly GCA_002564285.1 of Tympanoctomys barrerae. Taxonomy (NCBI): domain Eukaryota; kingdom Metazoa; phylum Chordata; class Mammalia; order Rodentia; family Octodontidae; genus Tympanoctomys; species Tympanoctomys barrerae. The sequence continues at coordinate 9,286 of NDGN011440091.1, forward strand.
CATGAGTGGATTAGTCCATTGACAAGCTTATAGCTAAATGTGATTTGGGAGAAGGCTGGTTGGGGAATATAGGTCACTAGAGCATGGCCTGAAAGGGTGTATCTTCTTCCTTGCCCCTCAATCTCTCCATTTTCTGCTGTCAGGCAATGAGCTGCTTTTCATCAAGCCTATCTATCATGCTGTCCTGTCCTAGAACCAGCTGGCTATGGAGTAAAACCTCTACAAATTATAAGCCAGAATAAACTTTTCCTTTAACATGTAGGTGGCTGGGTATTTTGTCCCAGCAATGAGAAAATAATTAAGACAATTATCAATAATACAAAGAGGCAGGAAAATACAACATATAATTAGGGAAAAATTAACCCCTGAAACTCCTCTAGAACAGACAGAGGTCAGAGTTACAGGATGGTAACATTTAAGATTGTGTATCTATTCTAGATCTTCTAGAAGTTAGGTTAAGAAACAGGAAACAATAATATTCACACTTTCTAACAATGGAAACTAAAACGCCTGAAATTATACACTAGACACTATTACCAGCAGTTTAATGATGGGAGAAAGATTGAATAATCATAAATCATACAAAAATAATCACACAAGAAAAATAATAACAAAAATGTCAGGTCTGAAAGAAATGTGGAACAACTTCAAGCATCCCAATATATATGTACAATTATATTAAGTGAAAATGTAACAAAAACTTCCAAATTTAATGAAAAGTATAAGAGATAGGCTCACTGAATTGCAAGATAAAAATGAGGAAAACTACATAAAAGCAGATCATAATGAAGCTATTTAAAGCAAATGACAATCTTAAAAGCCACCGGAGAAAAACCTATATTCAAAGAAAGAGACGCTAACAAACTTCTTATAAAAAATAGTGTGAGCAAGATAATAGTGACGGTAATATGGTTAGGCTTCAGAAAGGAAGGTGATTGGATCACGGGAATGGATTAATTTATTAGTAAGAGCTGAATGTTCTACTCAGAAGTAGAGCACAGTTTTAAAAGTTAAGTCATTGGGGGCAAGAGATGGAAGGGTATGTTTCTGTATCCTTTCTCTCCCCTCTCCCTTCTCTCCTCTCTTTCTTGCCTCTCCCCCAACCCCCATGTCCTTCCACTTTCCTCCAACATGTCCTTCTACTATGCTATTCTTGCTTTGGAACCAGCCAATCATGGATTGAATCCTCTAAAACCATGAGCTAAAATAAACTCTCCTCTTTTACTGTGTGTATGTCTGGTATTTTATACCAGCAACAGGAAAGTGGTTAATATACATTTTCTCTAATGATAATAGAATTAAATTGAACATGAATAACAAAGATCTCTAGAAAATTCCAAATTATACGTTATCAAAATAACTTCCTTCTAGTAAGTGGAAGGTCTTGGAAATTTTAAAGTTTTTCAAACCAAATGAAAAAGGAAACAGATGGAGACGGGCCGGGGAGTTAGCTCAGTAGTATAAGTGCTTGCTTTGGAAGTGCATAGTCCTGCGTTTAATCCCTGGTACTGAAAAAAAAAAAAAAAAGGAAACAGGTGGTGACTGAGACCGGGTGTGGTGGTGCATGCCTGTAATCTCAGCACTTGGGAGGCTGAAAACAGGAGAATCACTATGAGTTCAAGCTACATAGTGAGCCCCTGCAGACCCTGTACCAAACACATAAAAAATAATCAAAAAACTGATAGTAGCAACAAACTACACAAAAGTGATGGACAGAAAATAGACTGTTTATCTAGTATGTAAGTGGATAATTTTTGCAATGAAAGAGACCAATTCAGTAGATGAATAGCTCTACAAAAACAGTACTCAAATAGTTAGATATTCATATACCAAAAAAAAGGATATTTATTGATACTCGCACAATATGAAAAAAAAAAAA
>NDGN011440093.1:0-13388 GCA_002564285.1 Tympanoctomys barrerae
AATTCTCTAATAGAACATTGAAAGGGTATTTAAGATGAATAAGACTTAAAAGGAAGTTGAGATAGAATGTCTTTCACTGAAGGCACATATTAGAATCATCTGTGCAGTATTTAAAATAGAGATTTCCTTAACTGGATTTGTGAAAACATACTTTTTTCTGACATAGCAAAGAAATCCTGAAATGTACTCTCAACTGATAACTACTAAATTGGGAAATAACCTTTAAAACAGTCCAGATATACATGTGGTAAGGACCTGGCCAGAATCGTGATCGTGGGAAGGAAATGAAGAGACAGATTTGAGAACTATGAGTATTTAGAAAGCTCAATCAACACATCCTGATCATTCATTCATTCTTTACATATTAGGCCAAGCACTATACTGGATGATAGAAACTCAATGATAAAAAGAAGTATACACAGTCTAGATAACAATTTCTCCAGCACAGAACTAATATTTTTAGCAATGGGAAAAATAAGGAAATAAAACATTTCAGAGGTATTGTGGCCTTATACCAGCCCTGACATGGATTTGCAGCTTTCATGGTCCACAGTCTCTCCAAAAATTTGATTTAGACACTAGAGAGAACAAAAATAAATCTTCCTTGCAGAAACGTGTTTGTATCTCAGGCTTCAAATACTTCAACAGATAGTTCTTTCAGAATAATGAGCTGTACAAAGTAAAAACAATAAAGCAAAAATAAATAGAAAAGTGTATATTAAAACAGACTTAAGAATCAGACCTGTAAAGACTTTAGGTAGTAGACATATTAGAATGTGTGTATGTTTCTCTAGTATGGAATTTATATTTAAATGCACAAAGGAAATGTTTGAAAATATTATCAGAAATTAAAAATTATAAAATGACCTTCTAGATTTGTAAGGGTCTATTTTAAATACAAAATGTGATCATCAAAATGAACAATTGGACAATTTTAATAGCACATAAAAACAGATGAAGAGAATTTGTGATCTGGAAGATAAAGTGTCTCCAAGAGGGCAGCAGATGCTTGAAGGTCAGTTACATAGTAAATATTTTATGTTTGTGAGATTATGTCTGTCTCTACTACTCAATTGTTTCCTTATGGCTTGAAAACAATGACAAATAATATGTAAAGGGGAATGTCTGTGTTCCGGTAGAATTTTGTTTACAGAAGTAGGTAGTGAGGGAGATTTGGCCCATAAGTAGTAGCTTGCCAACTGCTGCTCTAAAATGAGAAAGACAGAGACAGAAAGAAACTGATATTAAGAAACAATACAAAAAATCTGACAACTGCCTACTCAATGTTCTTGATTATAAAGCAGAAGCAATGTTTGAAGGTTTGCCTGAGAATTTCCCAGAACTGATGGAACAGGTAATTTGCTGCTTGATTAATCCCAATAGATCCCCTATAGAAAAAAACCACAAATTTAGATCTACTATCTATCATGACACTTAAGACCATCAAAGATGAAAAATCCAAAATGCAGTCAAAGACATAGGCATTGCACAATCTCTGTAAGACTCAAATGTAGACAAGAGTGCAAATGGGAGCCCCTGGGGTTGGATAAGCTAGAAGTCTTGGTTACGCAGATACCTTATTTCTCAGTAGCAATAAAAGACACCATAAAGTAATGAGATGAGGAAAACTTATTTTGAGGGATATGTGTTGGTTACTTCTCTCTCATTGCTGAGACAAAATACCTGACACTCAAAATTAAAGAAGAAAGGGCTTATTTAGCTCACAGTTCATGGTTTCAGTCCATACTCAGCTGGCTCCAAGGCAGAGCGGCACATGGCACAGGGCCCATAGTTCATAGCAGTAGAAAACCACAAAAGCAGCAAGATCAAAAAGGAGGAGCAGCAGAGAGCAAGCCTCTTTCCCTGCTATATATTGTATGCATACTACCTGTCCCAGGGCAGGTGTAGCACTCAAACCATAATCCTAGAATCGGACTGTGAATCAATCAAAAATTCTAGAAGCCTGCCCTATGACTACATGAGGTTTTGGGAGCACATCTAGACCCAACCATAACAGGATGAGAGAAGCAGGGAGTTACTGTATAAATAAGTGATTGAGGCATAGATCCAGGATCTGGGTGATATAAGGCTCACATAACTTGGTAAACCTTTTTATAAAAACAAAATCATATGGAGAAAATTAAATATAAGTCCTTGGAGAAGACCTTGTCAAATGAGGGGCCCTAAAATTTGAGCTTTATTAGCTTCGTGTAAAGCCTCCTTTAACAGTATCTGGGTTTCTTCCCCTCTTGTGTCTAGCTTTCCTGCCTCTAATTGTCGATCTTCCCCAACTCATGTGCCATAGTGCTATATCTACCTGGGAGGGGCCTTACAGAGCTGACACAGTGTCTCACTTTTACCATGGTTGTTCAGAAATCCTTGGAGCTGGTCCAGAGGGAGGCCTTAATCTTTGGTCTCTATCACATCCCAGGGCTCTATAGGCAAATTGGGTTCAGAAATTTTAAAGAAATGTACAAAGTAAACAGAACAAAATTCTTAAACTAAGTTCAGGCACCTCCATGTGCCTCATTCAATGCATTCTATGATACCTTTCATGAGAAAAGACAGTTTTTTCATACTTTCTCCTTTATATGTGTGTATATGTATCAACAGATTCTGGCAAACTAACAGCTTTCTTCAGTCCCAACACCTTACTCCCCTTATGTCCCATCTTTGCACCAACAAATGTCTTCTTAAAACCTTCAACATTAATCTGTCCATCAACTAAAAGACCAAACAGAATCTGACCGCCCCACCTAATTATTTTACCCATTACTATTTCTCTTATTTACACCTCTTTCTTCTTAATCATAGTCTTTTTTTCACCTATCCCTTCTTATCTTCCCTCCTTATTCTTGCACATTGCAGACTGCTAATAATAATAAAATGTAGACTACAAAGAGTTTTGATAAGGAGTGAATGTGCAAATGCAAGGTTCATGATATAAGCAAGATGTGATTTGATCTGCTGATGCTGTTAAAATCAGTAGTAATTCTTTCCTCAAAACACAGCAACACTTTAAACTACTTTTAAATAGCAGAAGGAGTGAATACTGTGTCTGGGTAAATAAAGGCTGAAAATGTATCACATTAAGTCAATATCTTGCTAAAAAGATCCACATACCAACTATAGTCTTTCTTCATCCTACTTGATGTCTGCCCTCAGCGTGCACACACATACACACATACACATGGACACATACACACACACACACACACACACACACACACACACACACATGAGCACCCCAAACATGGGAAAACAAGACAATCAAAGTCTCCCTGGTTCTCTCAAGGCACATACAGGGATACCAATGGAGAGAAAAACAAACACCAGATAGCGGACCTTTACAAAGTGATTAAAGAAGTTAAAGAAACTTAGTGAGTGCAAAGTGGACATGACTGGAAAGTTTAGGATCACCAGTGTGGATATGGGAGAAACAAAAATTATAAGAGTTTATCAAAATTATTGAAAAATATGGGCTGGGAATAGAGCTCAATGGTATAGAGCCTTCCTGGCAATTGAAAGGTCCTGAGTTCAATTTCCAGTGCAAAAAGTAGTTCAAAACTCTCCACCTTGGTAGGCCTACTAGGAAGGACCCACCAAGAAGGACCCAGTGGCACCCAGTGGTCAACTTGGATGGAGCTCAGCTAGAAGGGGCCAAACACGGTAACCAGACCCAAGCCAGGTCCTGCCAGTTGAGTTTGCATTCAGTAGATCTAGACTTGGTGAGCTAAGGCATACTGCTGGACCCAGCCACACCCAAACAAAGGTCCAGACCTACAGGAGCATCCTTGCAGCACAGAGGTGGCAGCAGGTAACTGGTGTGAACTAGTCTGGAAGACTCCAGGTACATGAAGGGGAGGTACCCAGGCAAAACTCAGGGGAACTAATTTAACATTAAATCCCAGTTTAAGATCTGATTTGTTATGTGCCTATAATGTTTGTTCCTATGGTCTAAAGTACAAACCCATTAGTTACAAAAGTTTATCAATTTCTAAATTTCAATAGCTGTTATTAGTATTACTAATTATACTACTGTGAATAGGAAACCATATCTGCCTGAACCATATCTTCTTCCTTGGATAATAATATTGGAAGATGCTTGGATAATAACCTCCCCAAAGCCCTACACTAAAGGGTAGAAGACAGGGTGAAATAGAAACCAATATCTCACTCTCAATCAATAGAGAAGGCAAAATCTTGGGACACATATAGAACAAGAATCTCTGACACAGGAGTGTTACCTTAAAAATGGACTCTTTACAGAGAGGCTGTGATTGCAGTGATAAAGCTACCTACTATCAAACTTTCACAAAAAAAGAAATCAAAATAGAGTTCTCTCTGAAACAGAAAATGATAAAAAGAAGGAGCAGAAGGCAATCTCAGGCCCCAAGCCCATGCAGAATAACTCGAAAAGACATGAACATAGAAGAGATTGGAAGTCACACACTTGAAATCTCTAAAATAATAGAAACTGAAGTAAAGAACTGCTTAAGGGTACGGAGGAAATCATCAGAATAATCTCACAGGTAAAAAAGAAATAATAGCTATAATGAAAGAATTACTAAACATTTCTAAAGAAGGCCCTAATAAAAATAGAGGAAAATAGAAAACTGATGGAAACCTTGAATGAGCAATATAGGAAAGAAATAGAATGCATGAAGCAGTTTCAAAGAGATATACAAGAAATTAAAAACTCCATTAAAAGTTGTCAAAACCATTTGAATGAAAGTGAAGGTAACTTTCAGACCTTGACATCATTGCAGCTAGTGAACAGGTAAGGCAGGATCTCTTAAAAACAACTAAGATACAGGAAATAATTCAACAGCTGCAAGATGATGCAAAGATGAATAACATAAGACTAATAGGTATCAATGAGAAAGAAGGAAGCAATACAAACATCATAAAAAGAAATGGGCAGAAGTAATAGCAGAAAACTTCCCAAATACGGCAAAACAATCTGACATTCAGGTAATGAGGTATATAATAATAGCAACCCAATTAACACTACATCCAGAAATATAATTGTCAGGATCCCAGAAATTCAGCACAAGAACAACATACTAAAAGCCACTAGAAATGAAACAGATCACATTTAAAGGAAAACCCATTAGAATAACAAGACTTCATCTCACAAACCATCAAGTCAAGAAGTGCAGGGAGCAAAGTACTTCAAGTCCTACAAGAAAACGCATTCCAACCCAGACTGCTACATCCTGCAAAACTCTCAAGTTTAATGGAGAAGTGAAATACTTCCATGACAAAGAACAACTAAAGAAATTCATGACCACCAAACCATCCCTACACAGAGTACTAAGAGATACTCTGGAAAGGGATCAAAATGCCAACAATTCCAAGAATGACAACAGAAAAAAGCCTACCAAACATGGCAAACTACTAAATACAGGAGAAAAGTATGGAACCAACAGCAGGAAAATAACATGACAAACATAAGTCAATATATATCAATTACAACTAGCAATGTAAATGAACTCAATTCAACCAATTTAAATAAATAGGCTTGCAGAGTGGATTGAGAAAATCCAACAGTGTTCTATATATAAGAAATACATTTGGGCTGGCAAGAAAGCTCAACAGTCTAAAACATCTGCTTAGGCACGCTTAACCAGGTGCAGGAGACCACAGTTTGATCCCTGGCACCACACGCCATACCATCCCTGCCTTCAGGGTGGTCTGAGATGGCCAAAAAACAAAAAGAAAAACAAAAAACAAAAAAACAAAAAAAACCCCACATTTAATCCATAAAGAAATTCATAGGCTGAAAGTCAAAGAATAGATAAGAATACTACATGCTCCAGGACCTCAGAAAAAAACAGGGGTAACTATTCAGCAGCAGATCTGAGCTTCAAACCAAGAATGATCAAATAAGATGAAGGTCACTATATACTGGATAGGGGAAAATTTCAAAAGGAAGACATAACAGTCCAAAATATGTATGCACTAAATATGGGAGTGCCCAACTATATAAGACAAATATTAGAGGATATGAAAAATCTAATAACTAATATCACAGTCTAAACACTCCCTTATCTCAAACAGATATGTCAAGCACACAAAAAATTAGCAAAGAAGAAGCAGAACTGAACCAAACCTTTGAACAAATGGATTTAGTGGACATCTCCAGAGTGTTCTACTCAACAACCTCTGAATACACATTCTTTTCAGCTCTATATGGGCCATTTTCTAAAATAGACTACATGCTAGTTCATAGATCATGCTTAAATATGTACAAGAAAACAAAACTACAACCCTCTAAAAATAGGGATTGAAGAGGATTTCACAAGATGGAAAGATATTCCTTGCTCCTACGTAAGAAAAAACAACATTGTGAAAATGGCCATACTTCTAAAATTGTTATATAGATTTAATGCAGTCTCTATCAATACACCATCATTGTATGTCACAGATCTAGAAAAAAATTCTTAAATTTGATTTGGACAGAAAAGACCTAGAGTAACAAAGGCAATTTTGAGCAACAAAGGCAATGCAGGAGGCATTACAATCACTGACTTCAAAGTGTACTACAAAGCTACTTTGAAAAAATCAGCATGGTACTTGCAGAAAAACAGACCTGAGGATCAATGGACCATAATAGAAGATGCAAATATAATTACAAACACACTCAGCCATCTTATCTTTGACAAAGTGGCCAAACATGTTTACTGGAAGAAAGATAGCCTCTTTAACAAATGGTGCTGGAAAAACTGCCTTTCCATATGCAAGAAACTGAAATTAGACCCGGTTCTATCACCATGCACTAAACTGAAGTCAAAATGGATTAAGGATATAAACATTAAAACAGAAACACTAAATCTCCTTGAAGAGAAAGTATGTGGAAATCTTGAAGACATAGGAGTAGGCAGACAGTTAATGAACAAAAACCAAACTGCATGGGAAATACTCTGGTGATTTCATCTTGAGAAGTTTCTGCATGTCCAGAGAAATCACCAACACAGTGAAAAGACCCCACAGACTGGGAAAAAATCATAACCAACAATCACTCAGGCAATGGACTTCTATCTAAATTATACAAAGAGAAAATTTGGCCCTAAAAAGTTAAAGACCCAATCTAAAAATGGGCATCTGAGATGAACACATACTTCTCAGGAAGAAATACAAGTGGAAAATAAATACATGAAAAAATGTTTCACAGCACTGGCCATTCAAGAAATACAAAGTAAAACAACATTGAGATACCATCTCACCCCAGAAAGAATGGCTATCATGAAGAAATCAACTGATAACAAATGCTGGAGAAGCTGTGGGAAAAACACCCCCCCAAAATAAATAAATAAATAAATAAATAAATAAATAAATAAATAAATAAACAAGGGGCTGGGGAGATGGCTCAGTGGAATAAGTGCTTCTCTGGCAAACGCAAGGGCCTGAGTTCAATCCCTGGTTCTGCCAAAAAAATAAATAAATAAATAAAGCAACCCTTCTCCATTACTGGTGGGAATGTAGACTGGTAAAACCACAATGGAAATCAGTGTGGAAATCCTCAAAAAACTAGGACCGGAAATCACATTCAATCCAGCTATTCTCATTCTGGGTATTTTCCCAAAAGAACTTAAAACATCATACCATAACGATATATGTGCATCCATGTTTATAGAAGCACAATTTGTGATAGCCAAATCTTGCAAACAACCAAAATGTCCATCATTTGAAGAATAGATGAAAAATGTGATATTTTTAGCAGCTCTAAAGAAAGACAAACTTGAATCCTTTTTAAGTAAGTGGATACAACTAGAAGCTATACTCATAAGTGAAATATATCAGACCCACATGTATAAATATCATGTTGCTTCCCCAGTGTAAGAACCTGAAAGAATAAATAAAATCTGAAAAATATAATAGATATAGCAAAATGGAAAGAAACTGAACTTAGAGATTAAGCAACAAAGATGAGAGAATGAATAAAAGACAGAGGAAGAGGGCATATCATGCAAGTATATATACAGGATAGTTGAGATGATTGTACTAATGATTTCTATCAGTAGTACTTAATGTTTAAAATTTTCACCTTGACTAATTCTATATGCTGATATCTGCGATTGATCAGCTACATCAAGGACAGCAATGTACAGTAGAAAACCATGCTTGAATACCTCTCATGTTGGTCTTCTAAATGTGTGCTGCTTCAAATGTTTTATCAATTATTATACTCTATAAATAAATTATTTGTTTTAAAAGACAAGGAAAAATTATGATTTCTTGAAAGCAAGTGTTAATATTATTGGTCAAATCTTGCATAATCATATCCATCAATCTTAGCAACAGATTTGACACTAAAAATGGATAATATAACAACCAGTGTTAAGTAGCTATTCCTGTTTTGAAAATATGTAATATATATATTGTTGTGTATTACCCTGTTTCTGTCTTTTGTATTTGTTTTGCTTCTATTCTTACCCTTCAAAATAAAATTAAATTAAGTTAGAAGTCCAAACAAAAAGGTTGAAAATATGAATGACATAGTTACCAAAGATATAGGTGCCACAAAATTTATCAGAAAATATTATCAAAAATCAAAATTGTATGGAATTTAGAAATTGCAGAAATGATCAATATAAAGACAGCATTTTGGAAATCAAGGACAAAATGATATTCATGAATTACTGAGAGAAGCCTTAAAAACAATATGAAAATAAGAAAAGTTCATCCAGCAGCTACTAGATGACTCTAAAAAGACCAGCTTAAGGCTAATTGGAGTTAGAGAGAAACTAGAATATATCCCACATGGCATAAAATGTCTCTTTATAGAAATAGTGACAGAAAATCTCCCAAGTATGAAGAAAGACTTGAACATACAGGTAAGTGAAATTTACCAAACATAAAACAACTGCAGTGAAAACAAAGAAGTTCCTTGTCTTTTGGAAACTCTAGATGCCCAACAAAAAGACACAATCTCAAAAACTGTCAGAGAAAAGTGGAAAAAATCACATATTAGTATAAATTAGTATTGCAGCAGGTTTCTCAACATAGTCTTTAAAAGTCAGAAGAACTGGGAGAAAAAATTGCAAACCCTTTCAACAAACAACATGCAAACCAGATAACCTGCAAATTTTTCCTTCAAACTATATGGAGAAATAAGGGAATCTCACAAGAAACAACTTGACAGATAAATGAACACCAACTCTGCACTCAGGAAAACATGGTAAGATATCTTTAGACAGAGACAAAGAACAATGAATCCCAAAATTCATAACGAATGAATACATCAAGCAATTGAAATACATTTTTAAAAAATAAGGGCATCAACAGAGAAAGAATGAAATATCACGAATATTCAGTAATGACAGTCAATTTTAATGGTCTTATTTTTCCTGTTATAAAATAAAAATTGAAAGACTAGATATTTAAGAAATTCAACAGTCTATTGTATTCAAGAAACTCATCTAATACAGAAGATATTCATAAACTAAGATTCTTATAAATTAAAAATTAAAAAATATTTGATATACTAGGGTCCAGGAACCAAAACAGGGATACAACTTTACTCTCAGACAAAGTAAATGACGCTAAACTAAGCAGAAGAGGCAGTGAAGGTCTAAATTATATACTACTTAAGGAAGCAATACAAGAAAAGAAAATACTTGCACATATGTGAACCAAATATTAGAGTACCTGACTTCATAAAAGAAATACTGTAAGACATGAAAATCAAGTAAATACCAGTACAACCATAATGGTTGACCACAACACCTCACTTTCACAAAGAGGTAGATCAATTAATAACAACAAATGGGAATATGGAGGAATGGGAAGTATCAGAGAGCTTCTCCAATATTTGGTGTCCAGATACTGGACTGTAGCAATGCCAGGAAAAGAAATAGAAAAGTGGGTCCCCTGCACTCAGGAAGGATCTAAAGCAAGAATTTAAAACTCTGGAGAGATTGAAGAGACAAACCTCAATGAAGAAGGAGTTGGTGTGTGGTGCCTTCCCAGTGAGTCAGAACTCATTGTGTGGGAGGTATAGTTCAAACCTGCAGACACATTGTGACTGCTAGTAACCCCAGAGGCCTCCACTGAGAAACACATCAGTGCAACAACAGTAGATGCTGTGTACCTCACTGCATGGTGAGTGTGGCGTGGACTTGGCCATCCTGCAGAGAAGGCATTTAGCTAGGAGCCATTTTAGAGAGGGGTCAACTGAGCTCAGAACTCAGAACAACTGCTGGTTCCATCTAGCAGCTCCTAGCTGAATTCAAGCCTGTGCTGAGTGCTGCAGGCTGAGCAAGTCTGGTTCCAGCCTTACAGACAGAAACCAGCCTAAACTTCAGAGGAAATAAAGGAGCAATCTCACTGAAATTATCCACCACCCTCCTGTAAAGCTACTTCTGTTGTTGGGATAAATCAATATGAATTTGGATTATATCTCCACACATTGTGTATCATTGACAGCAGAGACAAAACATGAACTGGACTTTTTCTCTTGTTCTCTTTTTTGGGGAAAGGTTTCTTTTTCTTTGTTGTTTGATTTTTTATATGAGTGTGAGTGTGTTTTCTAATTTTTGTAGCTTTTGTTCTGTTGTATTCTTTTTATTTTCTTCATTTAATCTTTCCCTCCTGTCTTCTGTACCAGTTTCCCAAAGTTTCTGTGATCCACCTTTGTTCTTCAGCCTGGCTTCTAATTTCTTCCTCTTCTTCTGTTTCTCTACTTTCCCTCTACCCTCTTTTAAGTTTTCTCCCCTAAGAATAAAATTGAAATATTGAGTGTTTATTTACTGGATACAGTTTTCTGGTTGATTTTAGATTGTGTTATATAACCACAAATTTAGTTCACATGGTGAAAGGTGTCAAATTAATGATTATCTCAGTTTGTCATTGTGTTTGATGCTATTGTTATTGTTAATTGTGCTATTTTAGTCAAAGTGATAGTTGTTCTAACCAGCTATTCTTTCTGGTGTATCCAGACTGAGATTGCCTCAGGATTATAGAAGATACTGTGGGCCAGTGCCAAAGAACCAGGAACTGGGCCAACAAGGAAGCAATTTCTCACCCCAAATGATTTGGAAAAGTAGGATCTTCAGTAGACTTAAAATTAAAAGCTTGTTATACCTGAAGATACCTCTGAGAAGTACCCCTTTCCTAAGGGTTCTAAATACTAGCAATAAAGCTACCCAACATAGGCTTTATAATCATCAACAGTGGAATTAAACTAAAACAATACACGGGATGAGAAGCACCTTAAAGAAGATGCAACCCCAGTCATTCAGTTCAATGAAAGGAAACCAAAAGGGCATTGAGTAGGACAATCCATAAGCCACCTGTCTGGCCTCTCAGAAGTGGTAACAACAACAATTAAGGAGGCTCTAGAACAACAATTAAGGAGGCTCTAGAACAACAATTAAGGAGGCTCTAGAAAAAAATCACATCAGAAATAAATTCTCAGATGACAAGAGATGGTGAGCGTCATGAAAAGCATGCTAAGTGACTGTAAAGCACATACAGATTTTAAAAATAGAGGAGCTTAGAAAAATGATGAATACCCAATGGAATCCATAAAACAGATTCAGTCAGATATCCAGGAGATTAAAAATTCCATTAAAAGTATCCACAGAACAATAAACCAAGGTGAGGACAAAATCTCAGATATAGAAGACAACTCATTTTGGTGCAATTAGAAATAAAAAATACAAAATTAGAATGCACACTGTTGAAATTCAGAAGATTTTAGCTCTACTGCTATGAAAACTTGTCTTCTAACAAGTTGAAAAATTTGGAAGAAGTGGAAAGATTCTTAGGTTAATATAAATCATCAAAACTAAAGAGGACATAAGTATAGTAATCCAATGACAAGAAAAGAAAGAAATTAAGGCAGTAATAAATAATCTAATTGATTTCCATAGTGGCTGTACTGCTACAGTAAGAAAAGCCAAGGACCTAGCACATTAACTGCTGAAATCTATAAAACCTTTGCACATGTTATAATACCAATACTTAAACTCTTCAATAAGACTGAAAGGGGCCTGGGGAGATGGCTCAGTGGAATAAGTGCTTCCCTGGTAAGAGCAAGTGCCTGAGTTCAATCCCCAGTTCCGCAAAAAAATAAATAAATAAATAAATAAAATAAAAATAATAAAAATAAAAGACTGAAAGGGAAGGAATGCTTCCAAACTCATTTCTGGAACCATGCCTCACTGTGAATCAAAAAAATAAATAAGACACAATTAATAAAAACTATCATATGCCAATCTCCTTAACATAGATACAAAATTCCTTAACATGATATTGGCAAATAAAATTCAACAAATCCTTAAAAGAATAATACATCATGACTAAGATTTCATATCAACATTGTATTAAACATATATAAATTAATAAATGCAATATACCACATAAACAGAAGCAAAGACAATAACTACATGATTACATCAATAGATGCAGAAAAAGTATTCAACAAATCCAATACCACTTCAAGATAAAAATTCTGAATAAAATAGGTCTAGAAGGACCTTACTTGAATTTAATAAACAACTATTTATTACAGACCAACTTCCAAGAAGAAGTCAAATTGTCATTATTTGCTTATGACATAATTCTTTACATAGACAACTCAAAAGTTCTATCAAATTCAGAAGAAATAAGAGATCCAGAATAGCAAAAGCAGTCCCAGGTAACAAGACCAAACATGAACCATCACAGCACCTGACTTCAAGTTATACAATAAGACTATATAAAAATGGCACAGTTTTTGCATAAAAACAGACATGTGGTTTAATGGAACAGCAAAGAGTCCCGAAATAACAAAGGACACATTTAACTATTTGATCTTTGAGTAAAGGGCTGAAAACATACATTGGAGGAAAGATAGCCTCTTTGGCCAGTGATGCTGGGTAAATCAGTTATCCACAGGCAGAGGATTGAATCTAGACCCATATCTCTCACCAAGTAATAAACTAAGATCAAAGTAGATCAAAACTAAATATTAACAGAGAAATAATCAACCTATGGAAAGATAGGATAGGTGAAACTCTTCAAGTGGGGATGGATTTTCTCAATAGACCTCCAACTGGAGGACAAGATATAATAGGAGAGATCAACAGTGGAATTACATAAAATAAAAAGAAAAAACATCCAAAACTGTATTAAATGAGGAAAAACTGAAAGTTTCCTTCTAAAGTCAGGAAGAAAAAGATGTCCAGTATCACCACTTCTGTTCAATATAGTACTCTGAACATTAGCTAGAGGAATCAGGCAAGAAATAAAAGATACAGAAGTTACATTTCTTGTTATATAGGTCTTGCTTTATCTTGGTCTTAACTATCAAAGAGAAAAGTATAAAAACGAAGTATAAAAAGTAAAGCTGAGCTGTAAAGGGCTCAAGTCAACAACTTCTGACATTGCCAGTCCTACAG
>NDGN011440094.1:0-13385 GCA_002564285.1 Tympanoctomys barrerae
CACAGAGCAAGAGGGCCAGCCGGGAGCTCACAGAGGAAGGGAGGGGTGTGTGCCCAGCACCGCTTTGGCCTCCTTCACCCATGAGAAGGGGAAAGAGGACCGCCAGGAGCACAACAGCCGCGCCTTGCACACCTGCTGTCACCACGGCCTGCATTACTGTCTTCTACAGTTCGAACTCCTCATCCTACTGTGCAGCTGGAAGGTTGGAAAAAGCAGAGGCTTTGAAGGCCCACCGACCCACATTGGGCAACTGGATGGGCAACTTTGCCTCTCTGTAGCTATTTTCTGTCCATAAAATTGGACCCATTGTCCTTATAGATGTTACTGGAATCAAAGGCAACATGCCTAAAGTTACTGGCACATACTGACTTCCAAGCCTGGACCAGTCCACGTGATTTTATACCATCACAATGTCTTAATTCACTTATTTTGTCCACTCAGTGACAATGGATCTAGGCTTTGTAAATGTCTCTCCCTAGCCCACGGGCCCATGTAAAGCTTACTCAGCAGAGTGTACTGGAGTCACTGGAGAAGAGTGGATCTGCCCTTCCAAGCTCCAGACTGGCTCCAGACTGGCTCCAGGAAGGTCTCTGGAGGGCATACTTTCTGCTGCGCTGGTCTAGGCTACTTTCTTCATCCGTGGGACACAGCACCCAGTACCCATAACCTAAGGGAGGGAAGGTTTATTTTGGCTCATGGTTTCAGCCCATAATCTGCTGGCTCCAGCATGTGGGCAGAGCGGCAGAAAAGATGAAAGCTGCTCACTTCTTTTTTTTTCCAGTATTTTATAGGGAAGGATCTGTAGGGTGTTCAGGGTCTCACTACTAGATCGAATTTATAGTGATTCTCCTGTTTACAGGCCTTTCAAATGCTGGGATTATAGGTGCCAGCCACCACACCCAGTCTCAACTGCAGTCTCAGTGCACCCCGGGGGCGGGGATCAAAAGGCCTGGGGATCAAAGCCCCCGTGCCTGCTTGCAGGCGCTTTAATCCGCTGAGCTATTTGGCCTGCCCTACACTGTTCACTTCATGGCAGCCAGGAAGCAGAGAGGGAATACAGAAGCCAGGAAGAGCCCTGCACCCCGCAATGACCTGCCTCTTCCAGGAGGCCCCGCTTTCTAATGGCAAGTCAATATACTGTCCTCCCCCCTCCTGCCTGACCCCCTCACCATTCAAAAGACCCACGTTCGAGCACATGGGCCTTATCAGGACATCCAGATATAACCCGTGACACCACTGCTTGACCCAAAGTTTGTTTGTTTGTTTCTTTCTTTCTTTTTTTTTTTTTTTTTTTTTTTTTTTTTGGTGATACTGGGGGTCAAACTAAGCAGCTTGTGCTTGCCAGGCAAGTGCTAATGGCTCTGAGCTATATCCCCAGCCCGACTCCAAGTTTCCTGAAGACTAGGTACCTGCAGGGTGCAGCTTTCTCCATTTTGCCTACTGCACTACACTACACATTTTTGCCCCAAACCTTAACTAGGGCAGTATTTGCATAATCAAGAGGCCTCGGGAATTGCCTGTTTACTTCAAAGAGTTGTTTTGAAAATCAAATAAAATATTCATTTATGCACTGAATATTCATTCAATGTCAGCCGTATTACAGATGCTATCCCCTTTTTACTTTATTTTTCTCTAAATTATCTAGTTAACATGCTATGTAGGGACCGGAGAGGTGGCTCAGTGGAATAAGCGGTTCCCTGGCAAGCGCAAGGGCCTGAGTTTAATCCCCTGTTCAAAAAAAAAAAAAAAAATGCTATGTAACACACAACCATATTTTGATACCTTTGTATTAGGGAGATGTTGTATTCTAGACTTCATATTTTATTCCAGATTCCTGAAAGTCAGCAGTGAATATGAAAGACTTCATGAAGTACACAATACAGCACAGAAAACAGCTGTTAAAGGTAATTACCAGAAACTTAAAAACGTATACGCTGTGCCCCTGCATAACACATAAACTATCTTCACATTACTCTTTGTATAAAATGCATGCTGTGCGCAACCAGGTTGGCTTTATTCTTTTCTAAATTATTTATCTTCGTTAACACTCAATGTAACACATAACTGTATGCTAATACGTCAGTATTTTAAAGAGGTTATATTTTAGCCTTTATGTTTTATTTATTGTGTCCTCTTATTTTTAGTCTTCCCATTCTTCTCCTCCCCACATTAAAGTGAAAGCTGCGTGACGCAGCCATGAACTTTTGCTTGCATTGTTCACATTGGTGTCCCCGGGCCCTAGGAGAGGGTCCAGCACAGAGTGGGACACACAGCGAACAGGGAGAGAATGAACAGTTGAATACTGGATAAATGCATGCGTGAATAAACAAATTTTCTATTGGAGGAGAAGGATTTGTGAGTAGGGCAGCGTGCGATTGATGAAACCGCCTCAGGAGTCCCTCAGGATAGAAGCCGCCCTTCTTCACGCTGCAGCTTCCTTTCTGGACCGCTAGCACGCTGCTCAGCAAACGGCCGCCCCGCCCCCGCCGCTACCAGAGGGCGAGTGGGCGGGGCCACGGGAACGCGCTCGCGTGCGTGCGGGCGCTTGGGCGCGCGGGACGGCGAGGAAGCACGTCACTTCCTGTTTCTTTAGGGGAACGTGGCTTTCCCCACAGCGCCCGTTCCTACGTCTTGAGTGCCCGCGGCGGCCGGAGCTGGAGTTGGAACCCAAGCACAGCCCCGCCATGGACTCGGCACTCAGCGACCCGCACAACGGCAGTGCCGACACAGGCGCCGCGGCCAACGGCACGACGCGGCCGCCGTCCACGCCCGAGGGCATCGCACTGGCCTACGGCAGCCTGCTGCTCATGGCACTCCTGCCCATCTTCTTCGGCGCCTTGCGCTCCGTGCGGTGCGCCCGCGGCAAGGTAGGATCGACGGCAGAGCCGGGCGCTTCCTACCCCTGTCCGAGACACGACCGGCTCAGACCCTTTCCGGCCACCCTTCCTCATTGGGACTGACGCCTCCTCTCCTGGACCACTGACCCTTCCCAGCGTGGGTCACCATCCTGCGCCCGCGCCCGGACTGGCCTGTGGCGTCCCGGGGTGTGGGTACTGACACTTACCTAAAATAGGGCCTAGCATGTACCCCTACCCAGACCCAGACAACTCTCTCTGCATCATGCCGCAGCTAGGAACACTGCCAACTCGGGCAGGCTTTTTCCTGGCCGCCTGGACTCAGTCAGACCAGCCCAGGCCCGTACCCGAAGAGTGCTGGCCCTGAGAGCCCAGTAACAGGATCTGTTGACATCCCTGGGTTCGGAGCCCTGACGTGCCCCACCCCAGGGCTGATTCTGGCAGCCAAGACTCATGTCTCACCATACTCAGGGTGAGCTGGCCCTCACCAACATCAGGCCTTTGCCCTTGTCTGAAACAGGAAATCCAGGAATATAGTCCCAGCTCAGCCTCCAGTCCTTTGCTTCACTTTCTGGATCCAGTTCCAGCCAGCCAGCCAGCTCTTCAGAACAGTGACATATTGATGCCTCTACCTTTTAACTATGAATAGACACTCTTTTTATTGGTGTCCTCCAGAACTGCCACCTAGCCGTCGACCTGTCCTAGCCAAACCCAGATCCTGCTCCTAATCTCTTAACACCGTTCCCATCCTTGCCATGACCCTCAAATAGCCTTTTTCCCTATTCCTCTAAAATGGTCCCCCTCCCATGCAATTGAGCCTACCTGGGGAGCAACTGAGCCACTCTTGGCATCTGTTTGAGACTGGGCCAGACTCCATCCTTGGCCTTCCTCAACACCTAAGAGGACTCCAGCAACTTCCGCCCTCTGCCTCTCTCTCCCCACCTCCACCTCTTCCCCATATTAAGCCCTGTCTACCTCTTTGGACTAATGGCTTCTCCCTTCTTGGCAACCTTTCCCTACCTTGACAGCCTCTTAATTAGCAGCTCTCTGCTGCCCCTCCCCCACCAGTCTTGAAGATGGGCCCAAATAGAGGACAGAAACGAAGCATCTGCGTTTTGAAACAGCCCTGCCTCAGGTTCTCAAAATGCTATCCATCTTGTGCAGTGGCTGAGGGCTGCAGAGAAGCCACTGTGGTCATATGTAAAGAGGAGTAGTCAGGAGGGCTTAGCCCTGATAGGCTCTGGTATGACCTGTTTGCCTTTCTGTACTGCCTCTTGTAACAGAATTCAGGTAGCCTTAGCCTCTTTCCCAGAGCTGTCAGCCAGATATTTGGTGTGGAGAGAAGTGAAATACACTGAGACAAAGGAGGCAAAGGCCAGCTTGCCATGAGTCTGGGGACCTGATCTGAGAGGCTCTCAGTCTGTCTGATTGACCCTCCTCTGTCTACATACGAATCACTGGTTTCCTCAGCACCAGCTAGGCAACAGTGTTCCCGCCATTATCTAGGGTATGGACGTGCAGCAGAGATGAATAGGTCAAAGCCCTGTCACCAAGGAGTGCTAGAGTGTGGATGAAGAAAAGGAATCTAGGTCTGTGACTGTAGCACAAGCTATGTTGAGCACTCTGGAGCAGGGCAGGGATAGCAAGTGAGAAGAGCTAGAGGCTTATTGGTGAGGTAGGGTTCCAGCCAGATGAAGGCATTATAAACAGGAGAAAAAGGAAGGAGAGATGATAAACACCAGAAAGTGTGAGGCAGTCCAGGAAGCAGCAGATGGTCTGGTATGGCTGAAGCAGGGCACATGGAAAGAAGAAAGCTTTAGGCTTAGATAACAACTCCCAGGCATCTCCTTGTGGGTCCCCAGGGCTGAAAGACTGAAATTACCAGCTGCCCATTGCTTGATGGCTTCCCACCACCAATAAGCAGGATGCTTAAAGCCTATAAAACCTTCCCCACCCCACGTGATGCACACATCACCTGAGTGTGTTAAGGCACTGCCAGTTTTGTTATCTCTGTTGTATACAAAAAGAAACAGGGTCAGACAATGATTTTCTTTTTCTTTTTTCTTTTTTTTTTATGTATTTTAGTACAGGATCTACAGGGTCATGCTATGTAGATTGGACTCAGTGATTCTCCTGTTTTCAGCCTCCCAAGCGCTGGGATTATAGGTGCACACCACCACACCCAGTCTCAATTACCATCTCAGCATGCCCCCAGCCACTGCACTCTGCCTAAGCAGGTGTTTTAGTCCACTGAGCTATCTGGCCAGCACCCCCATCAGACAATGATTTTCTTTTTCTTTCTTTTTTTTTTTTTTTTTTTGGTGTTGCTCAGGCTGGCCTCAAACCCTTGGACTCAGACGATGATTTTCGAAGGTCACTCTGCCATTTTAGGGCTGAATCAGGTGTTTAGTCCTAGAACAGGGCTCTCTCCTTCATACAGATGACCCTCAAGACCAACAGGATAGGCCAAATAATTCCATTGTCTACCCTGAATTATTTCCCTTGTCATTTGGCAAGGAAGGAGAAATTATTGTGAGGACCTTAAAGTTCTATATCCCACTCATTTTGTGGTTGGGTTTGGTTTGTGTGTAGGGTTTGTGACAAGAGTCTCACTATGCAGTTCATGCTAGCCTTGAACATCACTGTGTAGTCCAGATTGCCCTCAAATGAGGTAATCCTCCTGCCTCAGTCTCTTGAGTACTTGGATTATAGCCTTGTACCACCACACTCAGCCTAGATTGCCACTAGTGATAGCCCCCAAAGCCAGCTGAACAAGGGCAAGAAAGGACAGAATCCCCGTGGGGTCACAGTGTCACACAAGAGGCAAGATACACTGAAATCCTGGGGAGAAGGTGGAACAGACAGGAGTATTGAGACATAGTCCACCAGGAGCACTCTTAGTGTAGCACCCAACCTATCTGAAACCTTTATCCCCAGAAGGAAGCAAGTCTGGCCGAGGCAGTAGCTGCACATCTGTTTGCCTCAACAGCCATTGTCCTGTACTACAGAGGAGACCCTCAGCCAACAGGACTGGGCATTCCTGTGTGCCCAGGTAGAGAAGGCCAAACCCTTCTTCCGAAGCTCAGTCACCAGCAAGATCCAGAAGCCTGGCTAGCCAACAAGATTAAATTCTGCTGTGCCTCCCAGTGGAGCTAGCAGCTGTCCACACAGTGGATGAGAGCTCAGCAGTCAGAATAGGAGAGGGGCAAATGAGAGGTAATGGAAAGTGAGACCAGCACAGGGGCTTGGATGCCATGACAAGATGCTCAGGGGGTCTGCAGCTTTCTGAGGAACAGGCTCATACAGGCATTACAAATTTAAACCTTGATGGTGACCAAAAACACCACATACTTGTACAAAATTCAAGCAGTGCAGAGATATGAATGAAAAAAACTTCAGTACTTCTCCTCGGAAGTAACCCACTTCTGCTGCGTGTGCATGTGTGTGTGCTAGGGATCAAATCCAGGGTTTTACACATGCTGGCACACTACTACTGAGCTACAGCCCCAGCCCAACTTCCAGAATGTCTTTTGTTTATATACAAATATCTGTGTGCATATAAATACATACAAGTTAGTATTTTATAAAAACAAGATTATACAGTACATGTTGCTCTGCAACTTGATTTTTTTTTTTTTTAATAAGTATAGTCATTTTTCTGTGACATGCCTACTTCACCCTTTTATGACAGGGAGGGCAGGTAATATGTGTCCCTGGTACAGAATGTTAAAGGTATAATGGGGTGTACTGTGAAAATTTCCTCCCATCCAAGCTACCAGTTTCTTCTCACAGCACAGCCCTGGTAACCTATTTTTTTAAATATCCATCCAGGGAGATTCTGTGCATTTATAAATAAGCATATGATTTCGCCAGTTTTTATTGTGTAACTGATTTGTTTTGTCCTTTGCTTTTTTTGCCATATGGAGGTCCAGTTGTGTCAGTATACACAGTGTATCAGTTTTCTCTTAACAGCTGTGTAGCCTCCCACCCATATCCCCAGCTTGTTTAGAACTGGTTTTCGAAGGATGGCCCTGGGCTTGTGGCACAGTCTCACCTGGGTTCTTCGGAGAAGCGCAGGTGCAAAAATAGAACTTCAACGGGGCCAGCATTTTGTTTCACAAGCCTCCAGTGGTTCTGAGGCACTTTAAGAAGCTCTAACTTGGGTTAGGGAGATAACTCAGTGGTCTGAGCACCTGCCTGGCAAGCAGAAGGACCTAAGTTCGATCGCAGTACCCCATGCTGTGCTGGCCCAAAGTGAGACCCTGTGCAAAATAAATAAAGTGCTGACTTACAAGTAGTCCTTTAGGCAGTTCAGTCCTCAACTATTGCATCCCATGTTGAAATTAATATTTCACATTTGTTCATGTATTTGTAAATTACTAAAAATGAATTTGCCAGGTTAAAGGCTATGTCTATTTCCATTTTATTGGTAAATATAATGCACAATGGTTACATTCAATGTGGGGAATAGTACATAACACATCTGGATTCTTTACATTCTACTTGTCCTTCCTTCAGTCCATCTCAGGATCCCCTTCCCATGTACCCAAGATCTGTCTCTACTTTCTATTGTCTTTCTTTTGCTCTTTAAATTTATTTCTCACACAGAAGTTATGTGATACTTAAGCTAACATGTCTGAATTGCATCACTCAGAATCATGGCCTCAAGGTGTATCCATCTTCTACAGATGACTCAGACCCCTCCACAGCGCAGTAGTTCTCCATTGTGTATAAATACATTTCATTATCCATTCTGTTCTCATTTCTTATTTGATGGCTGCATAGTAGTCCCCTCCCCCGAGGTTTTTAGGCAAATATGCACTGCAGTCAGGTGTGTGCTTTAGAGAGCATCCACAGCCTGCCAGGTGGTCAGGGGAGGCAGCAGGATGAGAAGCAGGTGCAGTCATCTTGAGAACAGCTGTGGGTTAGGGATGGTGGGGGAGGGGAAAGTGAGTTTAGGTGTGAGCAGAATAGACCCTGGGGTCTCTGGCTGGGGTGACAGGAACAGAATGGTCTGGATCTTCTAGGGCATGGCCTGGAAGCAGTCACTGTGCCAAAGGCTCAAACCCAACCATCTGTCGTCCCTTTCCCTTTTTACTGTGGATAACAACATCCAGAATGTCACTGACAGCTAAATTTATTTGTTTATGTTAGCCTTTTTTCTATACTTTAATTATATTTTGTGTTCCAGGAGCTGTTATATTTGCATAAATGTATTTGGTTTTTTAAAAAAAATCCAAATTGAATTGGTAGGGAATCCTACAACTTTTAATATTTTTGTAACTGTGAAGGTTGCCATCCACCTTCATGATTCTGTTCTTCAGGAAGGTCACAGGCTTCTTGAGCATCTTCTAATCACAACTTTCCAACAGGCACTTCCCAGACAGAAAAGATAGAAGTCACCCAGTAAATAGTAGTCAAGAGCTTCGCCTCTGCAACCGGGTCACCTCAGTATGAAACCTGGCTCTGCCACTCACCATCTGTGTGCCGCTAAGCAAGTCACTTTGCTCGCTGAGCCTCATTTTCCTTGTCTGTGAAATGTACCTCCTTGTGGAGGTTTGCAAAGCAACTGGAAAGCTACCATGCAGGTGCATAGAAAGTTTTCTGTAAATGTTACTCTTATTACTGTTGTTGCCAGTCAAATTACAAGTCTTCCTTTCTGACTCACTTTGCAGCATGAGGTATTTATAAGTCACCCACAGAGAAGACAGATTCCTCTGTTTGGTGGAGCATCTGTCCAGCCTTGGTTTGTCATCAGATAATATTAAGCTTCTCGCTCATTACTGGACAGAAGATCAGGAAAGCCACAGGATCCTACGTGTGCTTTCATAGCCCTGAGCTTGTGTGTGTGCAAGCCTCTGCCTTCACTTTGCCATACACAAAGCAAGCTCTTCAACTCAACATTTATGTGGCTCCTACTGCACACCAGATCCTGTGCCTGGCTTTCAGGGCCTTGTTTAAGTAGCATCTGCTCTAGCCACCTGGGACACTATTTCCTGCAGAAACAGTCTTTGCCTGCTTACTCATAATTCCGTTCTACTTACCAGTGACACCCATAGGGAGTGCAGCTTGAGCAGTTACTCAGATGCCATGGTGAATGTTTTCAGCGTTAAATGGGAATCCTTACAAGTTATTTTATAGCCAAGCAAATCAAGTCTCTGTGAAAAGATCACTTTCCCAAAGCCCACAGCTGGCAAGAAAGTACCAGAGAGTCTCCCTGGGCCTGCGGACCCTAGAAGCCTCTCTTAACCATTTGGCATTCATGCTACACATTGTGTCCATATGTAGGTCTGTTTTGCCACTTGTCACACTGCACTGTCCTATTCTGTTTACCCGGCAGGAGCTTAGCCTACCAGCTGGGAAACTCTTCAAGGTCAGGAACATTCTGATTTATTTTATACCTATGCTACTGCTCCGTAGGACCTGTACTAAACCTGCGGAGGTGCATAGAGCACATGAGGCATTTGCCCATCACCACACACTGCTGCCAGAAGCAGAAGCCAAAGACTGGCAGAGGAGGAAAGAAAGGAAATTGGGCCCCTGGGTATGAGTATTGCTCACCCTCCTTACCCCAACCTCCTGGCAGAGCTGCTGCCAGAGCGGAGAGTGATTCATACCAAGCTGCCATCAACCTTCCCTCCCTGGCCTCTCAGCTTTATATGGGGACCTTCTCACACCCTCTCCCTGATAGTCATAGCCACTCTTGTGATCAGTCATAGAACTTATAGCTCACCAGCTCTTGTATATCCTTATCTTGTTTGGTTTAAGCTTCTTGGTTTTATTGAAGTGAATGAAGCTAGTTATTGCCATCCTGTTTGGAAGATAAGTATGCTGAGGTTCAGAGAACAAATGACTTGCCTGTGGTCCCCAGCAAGCCACTGACAGAACAGCAAATGCCTTGGATATACTCCACAGCAGGCTGTCTATCATCATTGAAAGTTCTAAAAGTTTTGCCATCATTACTCTATAGGCATTGTTTTGCTTATGTATCAGTTATGTCTATAGGTGGATGTGGTGGTGCACCACAGTAATCCCGGGCAGAGGCAGAAAGGGATTGCAAGTACGAAACCAGCCTGGGCTACAAAGTGAGCTTAAGGCCAGCCCGAACTGCACAGCAAGACCCTGTCTTGAAAAAAACAGTTATGTCTATAGGAAAAATTCCTGGAAATACAATTGTTTTGTCAGAAGGTATGTGCACTGTGGTTTTAATGTATATTGCCATACATTGTTATCTCTACAGGAGGACTGATAGAGGTAACAATGTTATCCCTCAAATCGCTGTTGCCCCACAACTCCCCAACCCAGTATGTTGCCAAAGCTGTGTGATCCTGCCTTTATAATAGGTGAAGAGTGGAATTTCTATGTATGTTAATTTGAACTTTTATTAATAGTGAAGGGGATGGGGAGACAAAGCACTAAGCAAGCCAGGCTAGTGACAGTACCTATAATTTTACACTCAAGACACTGAAACAGGATTTGCAAGTTCAAGGTCCGCCTGAACTGTATTATGAGACCCTGTAAAAGAGGTAAGGGGGTGCTGGTGGATGGCTCAGTGGTCTAAAGCACCTACTTAGAACAAGCTAATCTAAGCAAAGCACAGGGACCGTGGTTCAATCCCCCAGTACCACATGCCATCCAGCCCCGCCCCCTGGTGGGCTGAACTGGCCACACACACACACAAAATAAATAAAATAAATAAATAATTAAATAATTAAAAAAAAAAAAAGTAAGGAGCTAGGAAGGTAACTCAGAGGTAGAGCACTTGTCCTGCATACATGAGGACAAGTCTAATCTAAGTCTGATCTCCAGCATCAGAGAGAAAAATAGGAGGGAACTTTTTTTTCTATGGTTAAGACCATTGTAGTCCTGTCCTGAGAAGAATATATTTATTGAGAGAAAGAAAGCTCCTGTCCAAGAGAGAGACAGGAGGGGAGTGTCCTGAGAATCTTTGTGTCCTTGGACATGTGCAAATTATGACTGAATGCCTCTGACACATTTGATGTTCTCCTCAAAAAAGGCTGAGCAGGTTTGTGTCAAGCCAGTGGTGTATACACAGCCCAGTTGCCTGGCAAGCGTGAGGTCCTGAGTTTGATTCCCAGGACCCAAAAGAAAAAAGCCCAGTTAACACATCTCCATCTCTTAGTGACTACGTCATATGCTTGCTGCCCTATGTCCCATCTCCCCCACTGCAGACTCCACCTGGGCCATGAAAGCCTCCATACAGACCCTTTCTTACATTTTTTTCCTGGTGTTGTTTAAGAGCCAGGTATGAGCCAAAATCTTGGTGAGAATCTGCAGCTTCATGTGATCCCTTCCCCTAGGGACACTGATACCTTTTTCCCACGGTAGACAGATAATGGTGGAACCCAGACACTGCATCCAATCTGTAGCTGCTGTGCCATGAACAAGTCTTTCCTGGCATTGCTAGGGTTTTCAGTACCTGCAACCTAAAACATTTGGGGTCATGGAAGGCTTTGATGGCAGTGAGGTTTGCTGGGTTCAGGAGAACCAAGACTAAGGATCCTGCCTGGGCAAGAAGGGACAAGAACAGTGACCCTGGAAGCTTTGAGTACACATTTAAACCAGGACTGAACTACATCAGTGAGTTTTCATTAAAGGTGTAATGTATCATACTGTTGCTTTATTTTCAATTCCATCACTTTTGAGTTTTTTCATGTAAATATTTATTCTTCATAAGCTCTTTACCCACATCACATTCTTGCCAACCTCAGCATCTGCCATTATAAATGGAATTGTGGCTTTTTATTTCTGCCATAGCCATGTCTCCCAACCCCCAATCTTGAGATCTGCTTCTTGAGCCAGCATGGTAGCACACCCATATAATTCCAGTACTCTAGAGGCTGAATCAAGAACATTGTTGCATGTTTGAGGCAAATAGCCTGGGCTACAGAGTGAGCTCAAAGCTAGACTGAGCTGCATAGTGAGACCC
The DNA here is from genome assembly GCA_002564285.1 of Tympanoctomys barrerae. Classification (NCBI taxonomy): domain Eukaryota; kingdom Metazoa; phylum Chordata; class Mammalia; order Rodentia; family Octodontidae; genus Tympanoctomys; species Tympanoctomys barrerae. The sequence continues at coordinate 11,806 of NDGN011440094.1, forward strand.
TGTCTGAAAAAGAAAAAAAAAAAAATCCACTTCTTGGCAGTTTGTATCTTCCCATTTACAGTTTTAGCCATTATAAGTTTTGTTTGTTCTATTTCAGCTCATCATACTCAGTACCTGCTGGGTAAAATACCAACCAGTCATTTCCTTTCAACTGGCACAAAAAATACTGGAAATAGTGGCCTGCCTTATGAGGTCTGAGCTGTTCTGGTGTATTCAATGTCCAGGTGTTTTCTCTTGGTTGTCACATGCTATAATTATCAGCTGCAGCTCTTCTCCTTGGACACATATGCGCTGGTTCTCCCTGGACAACTGTGCCCCAGCCCAGTGCTCTTCAGTGGCAAGATGCTGAGATCACAACATCTGCCCAGGGAGGGGCAGCTTCTGGGGAGGAGCTGGACCAGCCTTAGTGAAAGCAAAGAGACAAGAAACAGCCAGAAGCCCTGAAGCACTGACTGGACTAGAACTAAACAAAAGGAGAAGGAACTATGGAAACTGTGCACATTTTCACCACTGTGCAGCTGGGGCACAGGCCAAAAGCCCTAAGTCAGCACCTCTCTCTCTTCTAGAATGCCTCGGACATGCCTGAAACCATCACCAGCCGGGATGCTGCCCGCTTCCCCATCATTGCCAGCTGCACACTCCTAGGACTCTACCTCTTTTTCAAAGTAAGTCTTTTGCCCTTTGTGGTGTCATTTGGTTTAAATAACTATTTTATTTTGTTTTATTTTCCCCATCTCAAGAGCCATGAATGTTCATTTGTAGAAAACAAAGCAGGAAAAGTGAATAATTCACCTGTGACCCATCTCCCATAGACAAGCACTGTTGGTGTTAGGGACTTTTGCCCACCAATCTTTCTTTTCTCCATGTAGTTTTTATTCTGTTTCATGCAACCAGTCTGGTTTCATTGTATGTTTATGTTGAGCTGGGCTACAGCTTGTATCTCAGACATGCCTCTACCATAGTAATCACCTATTTATTTTTTAATTTTATCGAGGTTTATTTTCCCAATAAAAATTATACAGGCTCAGTGTTGAAAACCTGGAAAACACAGAAAAGTAAAAGGGGGAACATAGCAGTCTTCCAAAATCCTACTTCCGAAGACAGTCACAGATTCCCCTCAGAGGTGTGTCCTCTTCTGTGTCTGGTGCATGGTTTCTTGCTGGCTGCGGCCTTGTGATGTCCTCAGTCTGTGGCTGCTTTATCACTCACCTGATGACATCATTAGCATTTTTTCATGTTAGAACAAACATTGTAGCCTTTCTGGTTTTTAAAGTATTACTCCAAATTGAGACTGGGCATGGTGGTGCGTGCCTGTAATCCCAGCTCGTGGGAAGCTATAAACAGGCAGATCACTATGAGTCCGATCTAGTAGTGAGACCCTGAACACCCTGTAGGCCCTTTCCTAAAAAATGCAAAAAAAAATTAAAGCATTACTCCACCATTTTCTGGTTATATAAATGATATATACAAAAAAACTTGTACGTTACATCAAAAAGTATGTTAAAAAAAAAAAACCCACAGAGGCCGGGGAGATGGCTCAGTGGAATAAGCGCTTCCCTGGCAAGTGCAAGGGCCTGAGT
>NDGN011440095.1:0-14535 GCA_002564285.1 Tympanoctomys barrerae
TGTATTTCTCCACTGTAACCTCTCTCTTTTGCCTTTGATTTCTCTCCAGTTTTCCAACTATAAATTAACTCCTTCTCTCAAGATGAAGACTCACCCAGAGATGGAGGCCCCGATGGCTTTTCTGGGGTTGCTCTTTCTTACCTCGTCATCTTCTTTCTTTTCTTTTACTCATCTTTCCTATATCTGCATCACTCTAATCCTGTATCTTCCAACCATATTTTCTCTGTGTCTGTCTTTACCTGGCCATGGTCCTATAAGAACATCAGTCATACTGGAATTTGGCATGCCCTACTCTAGTGTGACCAGAAAGGAGATTAAAAGGGCACTTACCCATGATATCCCATGGATAAAATTTACCTTTTACCCTGAGCAAGACAGGCGGCCTAGGGAGAGTAGAAGTGGGAAAAGCACAGACTCTTTTGTGAGTTCTTAGAAGGCAGAGAAATTCTAGAGCCGTCACTAGAGTCTCTTTTACACCTGGGAAGGCCTGGGAGCAAAGGAAATACCTTCCAATCTAGGCTGCTCCCTCCCTTTACTTTGAGTTATTGGACCTGGGCCAAGATTTATCCTTTAAGCACTGGGATAGACCCTATTTTTCTCCAGGGCCTTAGAATAGGGAATTTAAAAGGCTTTGGTAGGTTTTCTGTTTTGTTTTACTTTTTTAAAATCATTTTTTTTTCTTTCTCGCTCCTACTTCTCTTCATCCTCTTAATGATGCAAATCAACACTGTTTCTAATAGCTCAATATTTTTTCATGGTTTTGTGCAACTTTTCTATCTATTAACCTTTAAATTTCCACTATAATAGAGCTGCAATCCCATCATAAGTGGGAATTTTTAACTCAGAAGTATGCTGCTGGAATACTTTTAATGTCAGTAAATATTAGAACCTGAGGCCTTATTCTCCCTCTCTGCAATCCCAAGAGCTACTCTACTTCTAAACAAACACCTTAAGACAAATGTGCTCCTTGAGAGTAAATCATAGCTGGACATGGTGGCACACAGCTATAATCCCCAGTACTTGGAGGCTGAGGCATGACAACCACCATGAGTTTGAGGCGAGCCTGGGCTATGTAGTGAGTTCAAGTCCATCTTGAACTACATATTAAGACCCTGCCTCAAAAAAAAAGTAAATCATATATTTTGCTGACAGAAGTCAAATATTTTTAATCTATTTCATAGGTGAGATTGAACAAGATCCTCAATACTGTCTAAATCAGAAAATAACTGAATTTCTCCACTTAGTCCCCTCTTTTTTACAGATGACGAAATGGAGGCCAAGGTGCATTGATATGCTCTTCAGATCCCTTCTGGCCACTGGGCACAAAATCTGGAGCTTGAATGCATTCCCTGATGAGATGCTTGCTCCATGACTGTTTAGAAGGCAGTCCCTTTATTATTTTACTTGACCTTCAGGCAGTATGACATTAGTAGAGTGGCCGTAGGAGTTGTGGGGAATAGATTGGAAAGTTCTACAGGAAGCAGAGATAGAAGGACTGGGAGTTGCATGACCCTAACCACCAGGCAGTTTCCTGTACTCTGCTGGCTTTTCTGCTTGTCTTCTCCTCCCCCAAAACAAAAGGTCAAGAGTCACGTGCAGACATCTCTTCCACTTCACAATTTGTCTAGGCCTGTGCCTCTGCCAGGCGCTACCCTGCTCTTGATCTCAAGATATCTGAACTCCCAGATAGGAGCTTCCCATGGGAACCATTTCTAAAGCTCGGATGAGCTGCCTGCTCATCGTATGTCCTTGATAGACTTTTACTCAAGGTTCAGCCTGATTTTGACATTTTAGGTTAGGTCAGGATGAAAAGGACTGGTGATAAGCAAAAGAAAATGAACCCATTCCAAATTCAATCTTTGGTTTGGTTTTTAATCACAATTTCTGACCCTGTGGGCCTGTTCTTGCACAGGAGAGCCATGCTAAAGCTGAGGATGCAGCTCAGTGATACAGGGCTTGCCTAGCGTGTGGGAGGCACTGGGTTTCACCCCTAGCACCACAAATACCACAAATAAACAAAAAACCAAAACAAAAGCCACAGTATGGGGTAAGATTCCCTGCTTCTGAAATGCCAGTTACAAATCTGGGCTTGGGGAAGATTGCACAATCAGGCTTGAGCAGTGCAGCTCAGCAGCAGCCCAGAGGCTGCAGGCCATGGGCGGGGGAGGGGGGAGGCGGGGACACGGGACACGGAACTAGTCTCCCAGGAATGCTGGCACAACCTTCTGAACGAACTGTCTTTCCCTGGCTGTGGGAAACTCATTTGTTTCTCCCACTTCGCTCCGCCTTCCTGGCCTGGACTGATTCTCAGCCCTCACTAAGAGAGTCACATTGGCTTCTGGTTGGTGCAGGATGTTCAACTAGAGAAGAAAGAGCACTGGAAAGGACTGAACCCATAACGGAGGAGATGGAGGACCCAGAACACCCAGAAGGAATGAATGGTAAACACCTGCCCCCAAACAGAGCAGAACAGAGGCAAGGGAAAGACTCTAAGCCCCAGAAAGGGCCAGAACAAAACACCTCCTTCCAGGTGGAATGAAGCCCAGGAAGCTGACTCCCTCTGTTGACCAGTGTTAAGCTGGGTGCAGCTGCACGTGTGGGAATGAATGGCCTGGCCCAGACATTAACGCATACTTCCTGGAGAAAGCAAAGCCCAAGTATGTAGTGTGTTTGTGCCCTTGTTAGGCAAATCCCAAGTGAGTTGCACGAATGTGCTGACTTCCGAGGATTTAGCGAGAACAATGACTTGGGTCACTGGGACTTGAAGCGGATATGAGCTATAAGGAAAGACAAAAATAAGTGCTTCTGTGTGCAAGGGGAAGGAGAGTTGAGAGGCACTGACTGCACTTCACTCGTGGTTACAAATCTAGAAGCCCATTCATTCAAACCATCAAAGCCTTTCCTGAGAGTGGAAGTTACCTAATCATTCTTGGACTGGTGGACCAACACCAGCCTTGCATCCCTCACTTTTGCTGCTCTTTCTTGAGTAAGTTCCATATTTTATCCAAAGATATTAATTGCCAAGTATATGCATTTCTCATGGATGGGTTAGAGAGATGCAGGGTCTCTGGCTTTGCCTGACACTCTGCGAGAGGGTCCAGCCTCCACACATCCACCAGACACCATTTCACAAAGTTGAAGCCAGAGACCTGCAGCTCCTCACAGAGTAGATGGCCAGCAACAATGCTTCTGGAAGATCTCTTCCCAGAATGGTAGCACAAGGTTGAAATTGGGGGTCAGGGGAAGCTAGTTCCATCTCACCCATTGGCAAAGCCAGGAGACACACCGAAGAAGCAATGGAATTTAAAATTTTCAAATTTTATTTTCAAGCAAGCAAATGCTTAGAACTGCAGTGCTGTCAGGAGGAACTGAAAAAAGGAGATCCTGGGTGTCAGGGAGCAGTAGAGAGCAGACAGGGAAAGCGGAGTGGGGGCAGAGGAACAGTGCGGGCAGGAGGAAATAGTCCTGGAGCTCTGAGAAGCAAAGCATCAGTTATAATCAAAATTACTCAAAAGACTTCAGCTCAAGTTGACAAGGAGAATGGTGGCTCTAGGAATGGGTTTGGAGACTCTGAAGAGAAATGTTTTAGGGAACATGTGAGGAGCCTGAGTTGTTACCAGAAATCTATGTGGAATCCAGAAGACTATTGGAAAAGGAATTTGGGATCAAAGATGGAGCTTAGGTCCTGCTTTGTGGTAGACAGTGAGAGCTCTAGGGTAAGCATGGGCTCTGGGTTCCAGTCCCAGCCCTGTTACTTACGATTTTAGGAACTTCATAGGGCACAGTGTCTGCCTGACTTAAGTTTACTCACCTACAGGAAGGAGCTTAGTGGCTGCCAGCCCATTGGGCAGTTGTGTGAAAAGAGGTAATTTATGGAATGCACTGAGCAGCTCAGTGATTGCTAAGTAAATGCTCACTACCATTACAGTCACTCTTATTCTGGTTTTCCTTACGAAGCTCATTGCTGAATTCACAGGGGCAGGTGAAATTAGAGGCAAATGACAGTGGTCAGAAAAAGTCCATGAGAACCAGGCACATGAAGGCATTATATTTGTATCATGCTTGTTTTTTATCCTCCAAGACTCCTTCTTTGAACGTGAACTTCCAGGCTTGATTCCTGGGGTATGCGTGAAGAATCTGGTAAAGATTTTTGAGCCCTCCCGCCGGCCAGCTGTGGACTGTCTTAACATTACCTTCTATGAGAACCAGATCACTGCATTCCTTGGTCACAACGGAGCAGGAAAAACCACCACCTTGTGAGTCTTCCGAAAGAGGCTGTGGACTGCCGTGCCGCTGTCATTCCCAGCCTCATTTCTCCACTGTTACCCGAAGTCTACACCTTCCCACTGAATTGTAGTGGCAGACATTTGTTTTAGTGGCAAAACATGGTCTAATATTGCTTTATTTGATCTTTGCAAAAGCAACAAAGGGTTGCTTTGTATATTGAACAGCTGGACATTCCAAGAGTCTGAAGGACTTCTCTGAAGCTACTTGGTTTGGTGGTTCAGTGGGCTCAGGAGCCTGTTCTCTCTCCACAATTGCCTGTGGGTCCTTTCCCCATCCCAAGCCTCTCCTGCATTACTGTCAGCCATGGTGGTGACCGAGCCAAGGTCATCTCTAGCCTGTGCACCAAGGTTTGCAGAGTGCTGCTTGTTTTAAAAGAGCCTTCCTTTTCCTATCAATTACCAGTCCGCTTTTACCCCAGCACAGGGTTTCTGACAAGAGTCAGTCTTAATTCTAGAGAATGCTCTAAGAATGTAGTCTCTACGTGGGCCGATGTGGTGGCGGCCTGGCCACGGAAGGCCAAGTTCAGGAAGGATGTGGGGTTCTGAGTGAACCTCTCAACTCAGGAGCTCCCCTCACTTCTCTAAGGGGCCCAACAACCATGTTAGAGAACAAGGCTGAGGGAAACGTGGCCACCAAGCTTTCCTGTGCAGGCCTCTGGGGACAGCAACCTCTGTGATAGAGTCTTCAAGTCCTTGGCTTCTCACAGAGCCCCAGGAAGGAAAAGTAGTCTACACCCTGCACAGGAATGTGCTTTTAGGCAGTTCAGTGTGAATGGAATGTGGGGCTGGGGCCATTATACTTGGTTGTGTTTCCCTCTAGTGGTTGGTCAACAGAGAACCCAGCTGCTAAGTACAAGTTCAGATAGCCTGAGATTTTATCAGAACTCAGACGGAGGTGGGTGTGGTGGCATTAATTCATTGTATTCTTCTCCCTATTAACAAATAGGGTCAGAGACCTGGAAGGTCCTTCCAGGACCCCAGGACTTCTCAGAGGCAAACACATTACTTCATCGATTGCAGAAATGCAACTTTCTCTGGGGACTGAAATAATGTTTAGTAATAATGATAGTAATATTTCTGAATTTTGCTTTCCCTGTGCTATTATTCTAAATGCAATATACAATTTATGGGCTGCGGAGAGAGGCAGTACTGGGGTTCAATCCCTGGTACTGCATTCTGTGCAGGCCCTGGAACCCCGGGCGTGCCCTGTTAGTCCCAGAACCCTGGTCCCCAGAGCCAAGCATGGTGATGCACACCTGTAATCCCAGTGCTTGGGAGGCTGAGACAGGAGGATCACTACAAGTCTGAGCTGCATAGCAAGACCCTGTATCAAATAAATAAATAAAAGATTAAAAAAGTAAAATAAATGTAATGCACAATTTTATACATTTAATCTTCACAACTACCCAAACAGATAAGAGTCATTATTTTCCTCATTTTATAAACCACAACAACATTGCTGTTAGATTTTTTATGTTTTGAATCCAGAGGTGATACTATTGGTAATGATTTCGATGTCTAGCTTCAATCAGTGAATCAAGAGGGGTGCATTGCATAGCTAGGTGTACTTGGCTTCTCTCTTCTCCAGGCCCAAGTCAGAATGTGTAGTGGTGACACACGGCTTTGCAATATCCATGACTGCACAACAGAGAGCAAAGAAGAAGCCATGCATGAGCCTCTCTAGCTCTGGGCACTGTGGTGGCGGGGTGGGAGTGAGGCTGACCGTGAACACTGAGGCTAGGACCGTGGAGGCCATTGGTGCTGGCCTGGGAACACTGGGAAGCAAGCAGCAGCAAGGACCATGCCTGCCTCCTTTCTCTGCATGAGGGCCTAAGTGTACATACTGGTGCTATGCCGTCTACGGGACACCTGAACCCTATAGCTAGTGGTGGTGGGCTGGCGTTTAATTCAGAGCCAGGGCAGGAGTCCCCGGGGAGAGTCCCGGCCCATACTGCTAGGGGACTGTTCTGCCAATGCAAGTTACCTTTCCTGCCATGACACTGTCTTGGCAGGTCTATCCTGACAGGTCTGTTGCCACCGACCTCAGGGACTGTACTCATTGGGGGAAAGGACATTGAAACCCACTTGGATGCAATCCGGCAGAGCCTTGGCATGTGCCCACAGCACAACATCCTGTTCCACCAGTAAGTAAGACAGAAGATGGGTTGTCCGCCGCCCTGCCCGCCCCCCGCAACATGTTCTCCAGAGCCCCACTCAGGGATCCTGTCTGGTGCATGTGGCCACGCTCTTCCAAACTCCTTGGGGTGAGACTTAACCCTCCAAACATGGACCTGTACTTTTGGTACTCAGAGTGACACCATCTGTTCTCTCACAGAATGCAGATCCTTGGTCCCCTTGCTCAGCTCTCAAATCCTTACTGTCAGGGGCCAAAGGTGTTTTCATTTGTGTGTTTGGTACAGAGTCTCACTACACAGATCAGACTGTGGTGATCCTCCTATTTTCAGCTCTTCACCATGGTGATTACAGGCATGTGCCACCACTCCTGGACTTTGTCACTGGCTCAGTGTACCCTGGGGGCAGGGCCAGTGCAGCATGGGAGACTAGGGATGGAACCCTGGTCCCTGTGCTTGCCAAAGCAGGTGCTTTGTCTGCTGAGCTATCTTGCCAGCCCTTGTCTTTCCATTTTAGGTCACAGCTTTATGGGTTGACTTTGCAGGGAGCTTTTCTGTTTCTTTTATTTCCCATCTTGCATTACTTATCTAAAAACCTATATGTAGTCAAAGGAAGGGAGGGAGGAAGGAAGAAATAAAGATAGCTAAATAAAAACAAAAATAATTAAGTCACAACACAGAGACAACAATTGTTAACACCCTGCTATGTAATTTTTCAAAACTTTTTCCTATGTTTGTATGTATATTACATATATACTTTTAAATTATAAAGGAGAATAAAACTATGCATATAATTTTAAAATCTAATTAAAAATGTGATTGCTCTTTTAAACAAAGATATTATGAATATCTTTTCATGTCATTGTATATTGCTTTATAAAAGAATTTTAATGTTCTCATACAATTCCATCATATGAATGAACCAGGGAATCCATTCTCTTATTAAATACTTAGGTAGGATTGTGCTTGTTTGTATTGGTTTTTTTTATTTTTTATTTTTTATTTTTTAGGGAAGGGTCTATAGGATGTTAAGGGTCTTACTGCTAGATCAGACTCATAGTGATCCGCCTGTTTATGGCCTCCCAAGAGCTTGGACTACAGGTGTACCACCACATCCAGTCTCAATTGCCATCTCAGTGTGTTCCGGGAGCAGGGCCGGCACAGAAGGCCCAGGGATCGAACTCCTGGCCCCTGCACTGTGTTGCTTTCTGTTTTGTTTTGTTTTTTGGTACCGGGAATCAAACTCAAAACCTTGGCCTTTCCAGGCAGGCACTGTGCCTCTGAGCTACATCACTGGTCTGGTTTTATATCACAAACAATATCACAGCGAATGTTTTGGTTGCAAAACCTTGATATTCATCTTTAGTTCCACGAGATTAGTTGTGAGAGATAGAATTACTGAGCCCTTTGCTTTTCCTGTCCTCCTGTCCCTGTAGCCTTACAGTGGCTGAGCACATCCTGTTCTATGCCCAGCTGAAAGGGAAGTCCTGGGAGGAGGCCCAGCTGGAGATGGAGGCCATGCTAGAGGACACAGGCCTCCACCACAAGAGGAATGAAGAAGCTCAGGACCTCTCAGGTGCCTTAGCTGGAAGGAGACAGGGCCACAGATGGCAGACCATTGCTTCCCAGGGCACCCAGGAGGTGGGGACACTTGTTACTAACAGGAGCATGCCTGATAGCCGGAAGCTTCTGTGAAGTGATTCTGAGAACCCGAGAGCAGCCCACCTCTGGATCATTTTCCATATGAAACACAGTCTTGCAGCAGCCTGGGCTTTATTTGCTTTGTCATTTATGTATTTGAACTGAAACAGAAGAACAGATTTCAGATGGTGAGGTCCCAGGAAGCGAGGGTCTCCTTTCCCACATTTATGAGGTCTAAATAGCACTGGGATTCTGAATGCTGTCTGGACATCTAAGGGAACAGCATCAAACCATTGTTGGATTCCAGGGGCCCCTTGTGCTGCCAGCCTGGGCCTTTCTCTTTCTCACCTACCCCAGTGAAACCTTCTTCATTGTGCCTCTAGGTGGCATGCAGAGAAAGCTGTCTGTCGCCATAGCCTTTGTGGGAGACGCCAAGGTGGTTGTGCTGGATGAGCCCACCTCTGGAGTGGACCCCTACTCCAGACGTTCCATCTGGGACCTGCTCCTGAAGTACCGTGCAGGTGATGCCCCTGCTTGGCTCTCCTTGTGGGTGCCACGCTTTCACCCCTGGCACTTTGCAACTAAGTACTCCAGTGGCCATAACTGCTGTCAGATGCAGCTTTTCCAGGGAAGCTGCGCTTATATCGCAGCTTCCTGAGATTTTTACATAAATTATAAACAGGGAATCACTGATGAGGAAGAGCCTACTTCACAGAAGGACTCAACCCCTAGTCCCTCTATCTGGGGCAATAGGTACAGCTTTAAGAGACATTCCCCTAACTAAGGGGACTCAGGTCACCAGAAACATCCCCAGAGTTCTCTTGCTGTTGGATGACCACTCAGGAAGAGGTGGGAGGCCACTGCAGTGAGTGCTCAGTGTTGTGGAGGACAGCTGCAGATTCAAACGTCTCAAGATGGGACCTTTGCTTCTCTGTCCCTGCCCCTTCCAGAGGACTCAGGTCCAGAAGAGACAGCAGGTAGAGCTCAACGAGCCCATAAAAATGACAGGGTGACTCAAGTGCTGACCAGAGATTTCGCCTCTCTATGTACACTGTGTTTCCCTATGCTTTTCCCTGAAGATTTCCATCTTAAAATTCTCATGACTGCTTTCTTTTAATGACACTTCTAGTTAGTCAGAGTGTGTTTGTGTGTGTTCTTACAAAGTTTATACTCACAGTGCATTGTGATCCCCAGAGAATGTAAATATGGAACTCGAGAAACACGGAGAATAATGAATGTGCCTGTATGTGGCGATTTATTCGAATCAGCCTTATATCCGATAAAAAGATACCTTCTATGACTGTGCTCTGTGCTATGAAATGTTAGTTTTATTATCCAAGTGTCCTGGAACTTGCTGAATTAGTCCCGTTGTTTTCATTTATTATCTCCCAGTTTTTGTGACCATATCACCAGGAGGTTGTAATCCTCTGCCAACCTCACCCTAAGCACGGCCGCCCGTGCTTCCCTGCCTTCCCTACCTACCCCACAGGCAGAACGATCATCATGTCCACCCACCACATGGACGAGGCAGACCTCCTCGGAGACCGCGTTGCCATCATCTCCCAGGGAAGGCTTTACTGCTCAGGCACCCCGCTCTTCCTGAAGAACTGCTTCGGCACGGGCTTCTACTTGACCTTGGTTCGCAAGATGAAAAACATCCAAAGTCAAGGAGGCAGCTGTGAGGTATGTGTCTGCCCAGGGAAGAGCTCGTCCTGGGAAAAAAGGGAGACAAAGCAGCTGCTCTGGGCATTTTCACATGCTCCAACTCTAGCAAGCAGAATCAGCTTATTTATTTCTGAGACCATTTGCAGGAGATTTTATTTGCTCATTTATTTGTTTGTTATTTATTTATTTAGGCAGTCTTTTTAGGACAAAGTCTCACAATGCAGCCTAAGATGGCCTTGAGCTCATTTTGTAGCCCAGGCTGGTCTCAAACTCATAACAATCCTCCTGCCTCTACTTCCCGAGTGGAGGATTACAGGTGTGCACCACCACGCCTGGCCCAGGAGATTTTGATAAACACATTCTGAACCTCTTCCCAAAACACTTATCCCAAATGATACAACTAGTTTCCAACAACTTGAAATTTTTGCACACCAGTACTCTGAACTACACAAGGTCTGCTATAACATAGAAGCAAGTGTCTTACATGGTTGGACTTCTTTAAGAGTAGTTGTTTATGCTTCATTTCATTCCCACGTTCATGTCTGCTAATTAAACCTGAATTCTAGTGGTAAATGCAAACAGAAGATCGGTCCTCTTGGAAATAACCTAAAAATGGGAAGCCAAAAAATACCAACTAGCAGAGACCACTCAGCATCTCAGGAGACCCCGGTTCAGGTGTGAGCTACCACATGTACAAACTGTGTCACCTTGGAAAAATAATTTAATTTTTTTCGGTTGTTTTTCCCCACATGAGAAACGAAACTAGTGATTTCTGACTCTGCTTCTCAGGGATGCGGTACAGATACAGTGTGAGATAAGGTATTATGAATGTGCGCCAGGCTCCTTGAGAACAGGCCTCACTCACACGCCAAGTGTCACAAGTGTTAAACCGCAGCATTATTTATGTCTTAGTTTAAGCACTATGGGTTTTCCTGTCCTGGGAAGATTTCTACAGCCCAGCGCACATCCATGGGGAGGGAGGAGACCAACGTCTCACACAGGCAGAACTTGCAGCTGTCACTTGATTAATGACAAGCCAAAGGGATCCTTTGAGGTTTTAATTCTCTCTTTGCCTGACTCACATACTCTCTAGGATAAAATCAAACAGTTCCACCCTCACACTTCTCAGATGACTTAGATTAAGCAGTGAAAAAAAACAAAACAAAACAAAACATATTGACCACATTTGGCAGTAAGAAACAAAGAACGTGGTGACAGCAGTTGGCCTTAGGGAGATGCTGTCACTGAAGTGATATGTACCCTTCTCTGTCATTCCTGTCCATCTATTGTAGGGGACCTGCAGCTGTGCGTCTACGGGTTTCTCTGTCAGGTGTCCAGCCCGTGTTGATGAAATAACTCCAGAACAAGCCTTGGACGGTAAGGGTGAAGGCAGGCCGTACCTTGGTTCTGGTCCAGCGACCATTGCCTGGTCTTGCTGGGTGTGTCTAGTTGCGAGGTGCTTGAGGGGGTGCAAAGAAAACACTGGGTCTTCTCAGGCCTAAACTTACGTAATTATCATCTTTTTCTTTGACATTCTTTCTCCTTCTCTCATTTCCAACGGGATGTAAAAGTCATGCGCCAAAGGGCCCTCTCCGTTTAATATTTGTTCACTCTGCGCCCTCATCCCTATTAAGCCTCTAGTCTGGGGTCCTTTTGCTGGTTTGGGACGTTCCTCAGGGGTCTGCACAGTAATTTCCGGAGCTGCTCCTCTGCGCCCTCTGGCGGAACCGTGCTGGTGCACCACTCTTAGTAGCGAACTTGAAGAACCAGAACTGTGTGCGAATAACAAATGTGCGCAACCTCGCACACCCCTGTAACCCTCTCACTCTTCTTCCCTTGGCTGCCCAGTTTTGCAGTGATTCTCTCTGGAGTTAGGGTACACTGAAGCTCTCACAGGCAGCCTCACCTTCAGGAAAGTGCGGTGAAGAGGCCGTTGCCGTGGAGGGACTCAGAGCTTGCCCTGCCTTCCATCCTCCAGGAGGGCCCACCTCCACGCCCCACCTCTATGACCCTTGTGGAGGGGTCTTTGCAGATGGAATACCACACCTCTGTAACTCAGTCTCATGCCCTGACCCAAGTTAGCACAAGAAGAAAAGTACGTGCTTATCAAAGAAACAAAACATAGCATCTTACCTAGATTTTTCCTAAGCCTAAGGAATTTACTGAGTGAAACCTGGTAAAATAATAAAACCAGACAATATTTAGGTACTATGCTTAACCTTTAAGGGACAGTGCCTTAAGTTCATTGCCAATATTTCCACCCCACCTTCCTTGCAGTGACAGAACCTTTAGCGAACAGAAAACATCTGTTTAGAATGACACTTCTGTGCCTTGTGCCTTGTCTACTTTATGTGGGCATTCCCAGCTTTCTGAAGAGACCTCGTCACAATTCTGGCTAAGAAATTGACTTAAAAAAAACAAACAACAACAAAACTAACAACAATGTGATTAATCACTGTGATCCACCAAAATCAAGTTGGAAACAGGGCCAGTTTGACTGGGATGATCTTTTTAAAATATGACTTTATTTCTAAGGCAAGATTTGCTTTGTGTAGAATGGGAATGCTGTCATTGGTGGGAAACGTACTAAGTAGTTAGGCCCTGAATCAGGGAGGGGAGAGCATTTAAATCCCCAGTTAATGCTGTGGAGGGCTGTTCACTCACACACACCCACATACCACACACACCCAGAGACCTCCCTGCCGGAGCACAGGCCCTGCCTGCCTCTAGTGCTAAGATGCAATTCCTGGGAATCCAGTGGCTTCAGGTTCCATTTCCTTCCTATGAGAACAATGCACTTGACCCCTACAGAGGTACTGGGGCACAACTTCCTTCTCACATGAAAACCACCCCCTCCATGAAGTCATCCCAGAACTTAAGACAATCAAGGCCAATTTTCAGGTTTGACATACTGTACTCCTTCCAATCCAGCTAAGCAGGGGATCTTTGCTCAAAGCCATAAAATCCCTCCACATAGCTCTTTTTAAAACAAAGAAAAAAATTCACAGGGTGATCCTAGGAGAACTACTTGCGAGAGTCATGTTTTGAGTTCACGGAATCCCTTTCCTTTTAACCTGCCTCTCAAGACAATGTGCTAAGGAACTAACTATCTCTCTTTTGGTGCATGCTTTAAGGTTAAAGTGTATTTTTAAAATTAAATTTAAATTTTTAGAGCAACACATGCTTGTGTAGGAAATGAAATTCTGATTGTAGGAGGGCACACCTGCTTGATATGTGATGCTCACTTGCAGTCTAGCCACCATACCTTTAAGTACATTTCCTGGGAGCTAGTGTTGTTTTGCATTGTGTCTCTTCACTTTATTTAAAGGAGAGAGATGTAATCACAAGGGAAATAGCACAGCCCTCCAAGACCAGGCATGGGTGGGGTGTGTGATTTAGGAAGTGGATTTTTCTGTCTCAGCTTGACACCTGTTTCAGGAATGCAGTCTTTCAGAGCTTGCTTCAGCCAGACTAGAAAAATCAAAACAACTTTCACTTAACCCATAAATTACCAATGAAAGATAGTGAACCACAGTGGCTATCATTTTCCCCCTTTCATATATGAGAAAACAGAGGTAGGACCTGCTCAGTTACCACGCTTGAAGCAACAGAGTATTTGACTGAACAGAGGCAGAAACTGGCCCAAGGATATGACCCGCTCTCCCAGAGACTGCACAGTCACTCTGAGGAGAGTGCTTTTGCCTTCTGCTTCTGCCTCTCAGTTGCCATTACAGTCAACTAAAAACAAACTTGATGGGAGCCAGTCCTCCAGGAGAGTCGCTGCTAAATGGCAAAATACCCCTTCCTGAGACAGGAGGTGGAAGAGCCTGGGGATCTGGGAAACCTCACTCTGCCAGATTCTTGAAAACAGAGTTGGCATCAAGATTTTTTTTCTTGTCTTAGGGGATGTGAATGAGCTGATGGATGTGGTTCGCCACCATGTTCCAGAGGCAAAGCTGGTGGAATGCATTGGTCAAGAAGTCATCTTCCTCCTTCCAAATAAGAATTTCAAGCAGAGGGCATACGCTAGCCTCTTCAGAGAGCTGGAGGAGACCCTGGCAGACCTGGGGCTGAGCAGTTTTGGAATTTCTGACACACCCCTGGAAGAGGTAAAGCAGAAATTTCAACTGGTTTCTGTCTGGTGCCAGAAGAGGTAGTTCTTTGTAAAAGGCTAACACTAGAGTGAAGGTTTTATTTATAAAGTGAAAAGCTGTAATTCCCCACTCAAGAGAGCAACAGTCTTCAGTTTTGTATTGCTTCCTCCTGCCTCTGTCCACATGCATGCATATCTTACGTAGTTGTGGTTACTGCGTGTTTACATTTTTGCATTTCTATAAGACTATGTTCTTAGGAAACCAGCCATGGTGCACTTTTTTCTTGCGATGAAGCAGTACCCAACAGAATTCAATCAGTTCTATTTTTCGGAGAGTGAGACTGCCTAACTCAAATTCTCTTTTTTAATTTCTCAACAGATTTTTCTGAAGGTCACAGAGGATTCCGATTCAGGACTTCTGTTTTCTGGTAAAATGCTGGAGCCTGGAGCTCACTCACCTAGCCCTCATCCACACACCAGCTCTCTTTTGACAGACAAAGGGGAAGAGTCACAAAACAATGCAGGAAAATTCTCCTCTATGGGTCTGATCCTTAAGTATTAAGTGCTTTGCTTCTTTGTGCCTTTGAGTGACAAAGGAGAAGCATCCTGAATGAATCAGAATATTTATGGTCTGATTTGTAGCTTGAGCCCAAATTGTAGGAGACACTTCCAGGTCCTCGTCTCCGTCCAAGAAGCCAATATTTGTAATCCCAAAGTT
>NDGN011440099.1:0-16859 GCA_002564285.1 Tympanoctomys barrerae
AAACGTTCTCTGAGGCTTTCACAGAGAGCACATTGGTCAAGCAATGGCCGTGACTCATCCACAAGGCTGACCCTGACAAAGGATCTACAAACTGCAGTACAGGGTTTCAGGGTAAATCCTGAGAGGATTTGACTAACTTTATCAGATAGCAAAAGTTACATTTTTAGTTATATAGGTCTTGCTTTAAATTGATCTTAACCATCCATCAGAAAAGTGTGGCTACAAGGTATAAAAAGGAAAGCTATATTAATATGCTGCGCTGTAAAAGGCTCAAGTCAACAAATTCAGACAAATGCCAGATGTCCTGATAACTCAGTACTATGATGAACTACTGGACTATTTTGGGTTATTTTGATGAATTCAAGCACTTGTAATATTTGGACTGGCATCAAGTAGGAAAAGGTCCTTTAAAGACTTCTTCAAACACAACTTCTCTAATAGCAATGGAACACCCATCTCTGACAAAACAGAACAAAATAGGGAGATGCAAATAAAGGACCATTTTGTAGGGGACACACACACACACACACACACACACACACAGACACACACACACAAGATAGTTGGGATAGATACACAGCTACTTTTTCTTAGTTCAATAAGAAGAAATATTTGTACTAATATTGTTTAGACAAGATATTTCTGCATCTTGTCCTCTGAATAACTACTACAAAGACAACAATATGCAATATATTAAGTATTGTAACTGTCTTACTAACCTGTTTTGAAACTATTTCATTGCTATTTTATGCTTTGTTCTCATTAAAATGAATAAAAATTTTTAAAAATAAAATAAAGCTGCTTGTTAAGAAGACATATTAGGAACATTTTTGAGATCCTTTAAGAAATGCAGTTTCTGTTTCAAAACATAATTATTTGACCTTCAAAATAATCTACTTTGATACAGATTATTATCCTGTTCATTTTTATAGACATTCATTTGAAGAGTTTTTATTATTCTGGTCAAATTGATTTAATGTATAAGGAAAGAATACGTTCAATAGAGCAATTCATCTGGAAGAGCTAACATTGTGTTAGATTTTATCATGCTCTGTGGTGCATTCTTTTAACCCTGTTACTTTTTTAAAAAGTCTGTTATTTTAACCAAGATTTTATTAAAACAATTTAAGCAAAGAATAGAGCTATTTCTTGGATTTATAATGAGAATTATTGGCCTCTACAGAGCAATCTAATATCAATGTTTTTTCTTTATCAATAAACCTATGATGTTCAATGTTACTGTCAAGCAGTGGCACTTAAAGATGTCTATCACTTCTGTTGTTTTTCAGTCCTAGAAGCAAATGAAGAACAAAACAAAAGGTAATTAGTACTGGTATGGTACAGGAGTCAGCCCTCATACTTCTATTCTGGGAGACTACAATCTTTCTGAAGTATGATTGGCTATCAGGCTTCACAAGGCCAAAACTATTCATTAAATTTTACTTCCAGGAAATAGCTCTGATAGATTCAATGGAAAAATACATGATTTTATGTATAAATTTTTAATTGTATATACATTGTAAAAATTTAAAAAACAACAAATATGTTCACACACATTGTTGAGCACCATTCATCTTTAAAGAAAACTAAGACAGGATATGTTTATTAGTAGTGAAGGACAGGAAAAGTAAGCATAACTACAATGCATTATGTGTATGTACCAACTCACCTCGACAAGTGTGGTCATTATACACTGTGAAAATGTACTAACAAAAATTAAAATTGAAAGAGGAGAGAGCAGGGAGTGAAAAAAAGAAAAAACGAGGAGGCATTTTCAGTTAACATCCTGCAGAAAGTAAGACTTCAGGCTGATGCGCAGTGTGACTAGAAGGGCCTCCAATTCGGTTGGTTTTGAGCACAGTTCATAGAAAGTGGCAAAGTGTGATAAAAGCTTACAGTTTAATGCTAAGTACTTAGAGTGATGTACAGTGCACACCCTTAGTTCCCAGAGGGTGGCCCTGGGCCCCTTCTTCGATCTAGAACTCAGCATCTCCCTGAAAGGGCAGCACTGATCTCAGGTGCTGGCTCTTTTCCATGTCCTCTCAGGCCTTGGCTTGACTTTGGCCTTCTCTGAACTCTCACTGAACTCTTTGAACTTCTCACCTGTCTTTTGTTTCTCCCAATTCCTCCCTTTATTCATTTCCTTTACTTCTTGTTATAAAAGTACAGGAAATACAGGGGTTGCTTAACATTGGTGGTGACAAGAACGATCTTCTGTGAGTTTTGGTGTCATGCAGAGTGGGGAGCATTCCAACATCAAAAGTGAGAAAATGCATAGAATGTCACACTGTATTAAAACATGTATGATTCTGTAGTGCCTCGTTTACAAATTAATTTATCATGTAATCCTGTGGTATTCATTTAATTAGTCTATGTATTTTTTATAATCTCTAAATATCTTACAGTAAGCAGATATTGCCGTCAAAGTCAAAGGACACACTAATGTTACAAATAGCTTATTATAAATTTAAAAGGATTGTTCATCTTGAAATTTGCCTGGTGTTACCTTTGTTCAGTGCTGAGCCAGGTACCAACTCTGAAATGTGAGCCCAATATGTCCAGAAGAGCCCTCACAACAGGACGTTATGAAATTGAGCTCAAATATTTGGCAATTTAATATGGAAATTTAATGAGTGTATCTTTCTTTTTACTCTTTTTTAAGACAGCATCTTTCTATGTGCATCAGGTTGCCCTAAACTAACTGTGTAGTCCACACTGGCCTCTAACTAATGCCAATCCTGCCTCAGCCTTCAGGGTGCTGGTAACAGGCATGTGCCTCCACACCTGGCAATAAGTATATTTTTCTTGATAAAAAATAATTTTAACAGAAGAAACAAATCTCACAGTTCATTTTACCTAAAATGTTTGTAAAATTAAATTATGCTTGTTTCACGAAAGGGGTTGAAGTAGTGATTCTCTAGCAAATAAAAACAAACGAAATCCTTAGATTGCTTAACTTGCTGTTTTTAGCATAAAACATAAACTGAATTCTTTTTACTTCTCATTCTATAATGGGACAAAAGATGACAATTTTAAAAAATCACATGAAAAAGTTCGGCGATGTGACATTTCCACTACACTTGGCACATCTGATCCCTCCTAGTGGAGAGGAAAGAACGTCTTGGTAATAGGGAGCTTTCATAAGAAGACTTGAATAACGTCGCCTTTTGAAGAGCTGGGCTAGACATTGCACATTTCACCTGGAGATGACGTGCAGTGAACAGGCTGCACACTGACCCTCAGTGCTCGTGTCTGGGGCCTGGTGTGGGCGCGTCTCGCGGATCGGGGGACTCAGCAGACATCCTGGCCTTGTTTTAAAATGGATAAAGCTCTTAAGTAGACACTTGTCAAAAGAAGCATGAATGGCTAACAGATACATAAAGAATGGTAAATATCTTTCAGAAAATGTCTACTGAAACCAGAACGAGATACCACCTTACACCTGTTAGGCTCACTGTTATAGTAAAGGAAAGGTTAAGGATAAAAGAGCACTGCAAGCGTGTGGAGGAAAGAGCGCGCTTCTATACTGCTGCGGGCATCGATCGGCCACTTTACAAAACAGCCTAGAAGCCCCTCAAAAAAAAAACCCCTCAAAAAATACAAATGGATGAAGCTGCCATATGGTCCAGCAGTCCTAGAGGGGGACACGTAACCAAACAGCTGCTGTCAGCGTGTCTAAGAAATATCTCACCCTCGGGTTCTTTGTAGTATTCCTTGAATAGCTGAGATATGGAAATAAACCCAAGTACCTGCTAACACATGAACACGTTCAGCACGTGGTAGATGCGCAAAATGGAACAATACTGCACATCCTCAAGTGGAAATCCTGCCACTTTTGACAACATAGAAGAACTTAGTGGAAATTTTGTTGAGTGGAGTGGAAAGGCAAGCGCAGAGAGGCTCGCGGGGTGTGATTTCACTTGTATGTACAGCCTAAAAACACTAAACTATTAAAAGAGACATTAGAGTGGTAGTTACCAGAGGTGGGACTGGAGAAAGTGAACAGGAAAAATGGAGAGTTAGAAACAGTAAAATGTTACAGTTTACACAGAAGTCATAACTTTTCATCAAAACACAGTGGTATTAGTTAATAATAATGTCTATAAATTCATAAATTTAAAAAGCTTGAGGAGAGAAGTTTAAATGTGCTCACTACAAAGAAGGGATAAAAATTTGAAGTGATGAATATGGTAACCAGCTTTATTTGTTTACCATAATACACGTATATACTTGTACTCTGTGAATATATATATGTAAATTCAGTACTGTAGAGCTGTATATATCACAGAAAGAATTTAACACATATTTATTCACACTTACCATGTCATAAGCATTGTTCAGATTTTTTACTTTTCTCCTCTCCTGAAGAATTTTGGAGAAAGTGCTGGTAGGCTCATGCTCAAATTTCTGAAGACACGAAGTAACCTGCAAAAGGAGAGCAGTCCTGAAGCTTAGTGATTGTTATTTTGATACATTTGCTTCTTGTCTCACAAGTAGGGCACTTAGCAATTTCTGTGGCAACTGTGCAGCTGTTAAAGCCCTCCCACCCGGTAGAGATTCAAGGCTCCATCAGAAGAAACACCCCGCGTCTGGCTGCCGTGTCCATGTAGAAGCAGCACCGGGGTAAGCTTCAGCCGGGTTGGCTGTGGTTCCTAGTACTCTGACAGCACAGCCACCTCTTCCTAGTGAAACGTGACTAAGCGTGTAACTTGGGGTATCACCGTAATAGAAATGATGTTGACGTTTACATACATGATTTAAAAATAAAATTGTTCATGAATTATTATTTTTTGTTCATGAATTATTATCCAATAAAGCTTACTGTGCAAAGGTTATTGATCCCGTTCTTTGGTCTTTAAAGGCTATTCTTGCCTTTTTGTGTGTGTGCTAAATTAACTAGGACTCTTTTCATGCTGGTACAGAAAGTGTGACTTGCAGACAGCATGACGCACTTTTGTGTCCGCCTTCTTTAGTCCACGACCTATTTCCTTCCTAGTTATAAGATGCTTTCTTGTGAGGGGCGAGTAGAGTCTCGGGAACTCTCCTGCAGGCAGCCTGCTCTGCATAGTTACGTCTGCTGTTCTAAAGGCTGTTTCACAAGTAAATCAAAGTGCTGTCTTTTGGAACTGCTAAATTTAATAAGGCAAATTTTAAACAAGACTTTTTCATTAAAGTGCATAAAAACAAATATATAAGAAATCTTCCAGAGGGGCCGGGGAGATGGCTCAGTAGAATAAGCACTTGCCTGGCAAGCGCAAGGACCTGAGTTTAATCCCTGGTTCCGCCAAAAACAAAACAAAACAAAAATCTTCCACAGACTGGAATTTATTATCCTTTATTCTCTGAGTATGCAAGAGTAAGTAAAGCTTTGTGGAACACTGTAAGCCTAGGAAATCCTGAAAATTTCTTGTTAGATTTATTGGCATTAAGTCTTTTTTTAAAAAATGTATTTAGTACAGGGTCTACAGGGCCTCACTCCGTAGAACAGACTCGTAATGATCCTCCTGTTTCCAGCCTCCCAAGCGCTGGAATGGCAAGCGCCAGCCTCCGAGCCTAGTGTCCGTCGCCATCTAAGCGCTCCCGGAGGCGGGGCTGGCGCCATCTGACCCCCATCCCTGCATCCGCTGAAGCAGGCGCTTTAATCCACTGAGCTATCTGGCCTGTCCAATATTAAGTCTTTTATTTATACAAAGCTAATACCTGTTTCTTAATGCGTTAAGTATGGAGACCAATTTAAAAATAATTGTTAGGATCAGGGTTGGATCCCCTGTGTGCTATGCCGGCCCACCCCCAGGGCATGCTGAGAGGGGGATTGAGATTGGGCGTGGTGGTGCAAGCCTATAATCCCAGGGCTTGGGAGGCTGAAAACAGGAGGATCACTAGGAGTCCGATCTGTGTAGCGAGACCCTGTAGACCCTGTACTAAGTACATTAAAAGAAAATAAAGATAATTGCTTTAAAATTTGTCTTGGCCTGCACTTTGGACAGCAGATCAGAACCTCTGAGGTGGGCCTCAGAGGACATGTCCTTCACACATTCCTGACCTTTAGGAATACAGGGTTCATAAAAGACTGGCTTTCCCGTTAGCTCCAGTCAGCGGTCCACCTAGAAAAGGCACGGGAACACGGGCTTGAAGAAGGGGCAAGACCTAGCCAGGCTTTAATAATAGTTGACCCTGTAATTCCAGGGAAAATGATAAACAGTAAAATTGTAGTCAAGGTTAAAACTTACCATTTTGTTTCTGTGAATGATGAATAGATTACTGTTTGTATGCTGGCTTGCTTTCTTATTTCAATCTGTTCTGTAACTTTATGTAGTAAAATAAATGTCCAATTACATGACTGCTGTTTTAACTTTGTTATCATTACAAGCATCCAGTTAAAAATTCTTTGATCACATGTATACTACACTATATTGTGTATTACATTATATTAAAAGTATTACATTATACTATATTACATTACATTGTGCTACATTATATTACATCTTAATATATTATCTCACATTATATTATATTTATAGGGATGGCTGGCTTCTTCCTTGGGCTGAAATAACACTAATTTTATTGGAAATACAGTCTGAAAATGGCTAATCTCATTACATTTCCTTAAGGTGAAAACTCTTAAGCAAATATCTAAGGGGCAAAGTTCAGGGATGAGTTCTGACCAGAGGAATGAAACATGGCCTCTGCTCTACAGAAACCGAACAGAATTAAAGAAGCCAGCCTCCACCCAGCAGCGCTCGGTGCCCTGACATTTGGAGACCACCAGGCCTGCCCGCTCCTCCCCGAGAGAGCTGCCAATCGAAAGAGCTGCACTGATGAGGCAATTTATATTCCGATGCGTGAATTTGTACATCAAGTTCCTTTATGACTTACTTCTGTTGAATGCAGGCCAGAGCAGGATGGATTCCTAAAGGGAGAATGACAAAATACATACAGTGGTTCCTCTTCAATAATAAAGACACTGCTTCCTTTTGTATAATGTAAACCTGAAATAGCATGAAACATTTTAAGGTCATTAGGAAAAATATGAATCAGTTACCTTTGAGAAGTCATCTGGATATTTCATGATAATACTGGGAAAGTTACCTAACTGTAATTTTTCTTTACTCATTTGCTTAGTGTAATGATGTTATTAATGTATAACTTCGGAGTTATCATTTGTAATGATACTAAGACTTTTTTAGCTTTAAGGATAATACTTTCTACCATAGAACATGATATCAGAAAATTTAGTGATAAAAATTAAAATTAATTTTCTTTCTTCAACCCTTCTCACAAGAACATCATGATACTTGGATTTCGAACTCTTTGCTAGAAGTACTTTTATTTATTGAGTCATGAGTAAGCACCAGGGACACAGCCCCGCCTGTCAGGGAGTAGAAAGTATTACAACTCCTGGGACTCACGCAGCCGCAGCGCTGAGCTTCTCTTGTCGGCCTACCCTGGCTCTTGGGCAGGCTTTACTTTGCCTCTCGGTGGGTGGTGGAACAAGTAACAGGAATTTGGAGCAAGAGGCAGCGCTCCTAGGAGACCTGCAAGGGAAGGGAGGGATAGCAGGTTATTCTCGAAGCTCAGAAAAAGGAGGAAGTAAAAAATTGTCTACAGTACTTTTATAAAAAACTAGGTTGAGAACATACCATCTTTGAGTTTGGAATCTTTGTTCTATCAGAACCCAGATAAAACATTGCATAGCCTCATTTAAAGGGGCCATTAATGCACCCTTGAAGGTAGTGACTGAAAGCCTACCCATACCCGCATCTACGTAACAATGTGCATTACCATGAGCACACCGTGGTGCCTCGGCTCATGAACTTAATTCCTTCTATCATTCTGGCTGCAAACCAAATTGGGCATGAATCAAATCAAATTCATTAAAATGAATTCATGTGTTTAATCAATAATGTGGGCTAAGCTCTGCTATAATAATT
This sequence comes from Tympanoctomys barrerae, assembly GCA_002564285.1. Taxonomy (NCBI): domain Eukaryota; kingdom Metazoa; phylum Chordata; class Mammalia; order Rodentia; family Octodontidae; genus Tympanoctomys; species Tympanoctomys barrerae. Next base: position 7,932 of record NDGN011440099.1, read on the forward strand.
ATTTAACTATTTGGTCTCAAGTCAAAATTCCTTTTTATTCTAGGAGGGGTTTTTGAATTCAGAAACTGTTCAGTTTTTGCTCCCAATGACTGTGATCAGACTGGGCGGAAGACGGCACCTGGGCAGAATTGTTCCTGATCCAATATGACATTTCCCATGCTCGGATTCTAAGTGCCTTCATTTCTATAATTATTAATACATGCGTATTTTCAATTCTGTTCCAATACACAAGTTGTCCAAACACAGAAAACACAAATTGAGTAATTTCAGGTAAAATGAAATGAAATGCTTTTGAGATTGTTTCTCTCCAAAGCAGTCTTCACTTGAGCTCAAAGGTCTTCATTCTTGTTTAGAATGGAGTCTTTTTCCTATTGTGCTCAGATTCCTGTTCTGTAACCTTCCTGCCTTATAGGCTGAAGTAGTAGTTGATTGTGATACGACTGTTTCTATACATATAGAAGTTTTCTACACACAACCAGGTTTTCTATGTCCATTTCTAACTCCTTCAACGTGATAGGAATTGAATCAAAGGCAATTGTTAGCAAGGTGGGAAGACCTGGCTTTGATACAATATAGTATACAGCCTGGGAAGGTGAAATCATTGGCGCTATTCTTTCAGCAGGAGGCTTGACAGCAGTGGTGTTGAGGGTAAGCACAGCCAGTTCAGCATCTCGAAAGAGACTGAAGTCCTAGGGATGACTGTGGCAATGGTCTGGCAAAAATGGTAGACTGGCGTCTCTGAATAAAAGGTAGAATGGCTATCACCAAGAAACTAACCAGTAACAAGTGCTGGAGGGACTGCAGGGAAAAGGGAGACTTCTCAACTGTTGGTGGGAGTGCGGACTGGGGAAACCGCTGTGGAAATCAGTGTGTAGATTCCTCAAAAAAGTAGCATGGGGGTCCCATTTGACTTATCTATTCCCCTTCTGGATATCTTCCTATAATTGAAAACATCATACCACAGCCATATATGTGCATCTGTGTTTAAAGCAGTATAATTTGTTATAACTAAATCTTGGAAACAATGCATATGCCATAAACTAAAGAATGGATAAAGAAGATGCGGTAGAGACTGCGCATGGTGATTGGGAGGCTGAAAACAGGAGGATCACTACTAGTTCGATCTGTGTAGTGAGATCCTGTAGACCTTGCACTAAAAGCATAAAAAAGGAATAAAAATATAGTAGCTTTAATAGCAATAGTCTCTCAGATACCTCCAAATATATTTATTTTTCTTATAGTCAAACAGTGCAAGAGGTTCATGATAGGTAGGTGTATCTGTTATCCTGGGAATTCTTAAATTTGCTACCCATGAGTGGATTTCAGGAAATCTACAAGCTCCATGAAATTCTGTCATCAGAATTGGATAAATATGCTTATTTCTGAGAACAGCATTTATATCTCTTAGACATACAAATAGGAAATAACCCTAATAGGGTTAATAGAAAATATAATGAAATTAAAATTAATGAGGATGCAGCCAGAACAATTAACAATTTAAATGTAAAGCCATTTATAAAAATCTTAAGAGAATATGTAAGGATTTTGTTAGTTGCCCTAAGAAATTTCTTTTTTTACATTGTTTGGTCTCAGCAAAATACCACAGGCAATGGGCATCTTAAGAATCGTAAAGGAGTATCAGCTGAAGATACTGATGCCTGATACTGAGTCAAATGATGCATTTTTTGGATCTCACTCCTATATGTAACAAAAAGTATTCTAGTTGGAAGCAAATAAAAGAGAGAGTGAAAACCAGCAATTTTTGTGGTTGGGTCCAAGAAGGGAGTGGCAGATTAAGACTGAACTGCGAAGGCCTGCAACTCAGGCAGCTACAGTGTAGCCGCAGCCGAAGAGCAGCCGTGTTGTGGTCCTCGCAGGATTTTTGGAGTCCTTGTGGAAAAATTGTCCTCACAGTCTATGGAGGAAGCTGTGTCCTCCTGCGGCCAGACCCACCAGCTGGCAGTTTCTTTGATGACCGATATCGCCAGGTTCTTGAGACTCTCAAGGGGTTCACAGTAAGTACCAGCTTCATTGTTTACTCTTTAAGCTGAGTGCCGTGAAAGCCTTTCTGCTGATGCCCACAGAAGGCCTTTGCCTTTGCACGCAGGAATGGTCAGAGGCAGCCAGGCTCTTGTACCTATTTCCTAACCCCAGTGGGAAGAGAAGCGGTGTTCACTCCCAACACTAGGAAAAAGAGCACGAGGTGACGTCTGTGCCTGTAGCTGTGGTGTCCATCGCTCACCGTACCTACACAAACAAGGGGCTCGATCAAGGAAGAGTTCAAACCAGACGGGCGGAGGGCTCTGCTGTCCCCCTTCCTCTGTGTGTTCCAGAATTTCCTGAGTTGTGCCCGATCCTCCCTCCCACCCGCTGCCCCTTTTGTTCTTTCTCCTTCTATGCACCTATTTCTTGCTTTTCATTTACTTTTTAAAAATTTTTTTATGTATTTGGTACAGGGTTTCTCTACACAGCTCAGACTCCTAGTGATCCTCCTGCCTTCAGCCTCCCTGGTGCTAGCATTACAGGTATGGACACCACACCCAGTCTCAATTGCCATCTCAGCTCACCCTCGGGGTGGGGCCGGTGTGGCACGTGGGACTGGGAATTGAACCCTGGCCCCTGCGCTTGGGACTTAGTCCACTGAGCTATCTTGCTGGCTCTGCTTTATCTAGCTGATACATTTACCTACAATGAGCTTCTATACAGGGTTTGTATGTGAAAGTGTTTGCTTGGCTTTTAAAACACTGTCTTGAATTTAGTTGAGTATTTTGAGATTGTTGATGTATTTTTTCTTGTAGTTAACCTTATGTTTATTTAAAGATGTCTTCTAAGCACTTTAATTGTACTTTATATTGCTAAAATTGTTCTAATTTATGTTAGTAATTAGGCAATTGATTTTAAAAATCGATACTTCACAGTTCTGCCTTGGGTTTTGGCTGCTGTCCATCAGCAGTTCAGATTTCAAATGGTTGTTATTCGGCTCCAATAAAGATCTTCCTGGAAAGGTGGGTGCTCTGGCCTGTGTCTAGCTGTCCCCTAAAGGAGGGACAGCTGTGATGGGGCAGTGGGCTTCTAGGAGGGACCCACACGTCTCAGTCGGGGAGGTTCTACCCAGGGAGAAACGGTGGCAGGAATGAGAAAGAGACAAGAAGACAAAAAGCTGGGCTAGGTGTTCGCTGGGCTGCCTGACTAAGTCAAGACTAAGTCAACCACACAACCAAGCCTATGTTTATTTATACCTTTGAAAGTTAGCAACGCACGGCACTAGATTGCTTAGCGACTAAGAGCTGACCTTAACCAGACAGGACGTTCTCAGGACTGAGGTAGCTTTTTTGCTTGAGGCACTGGGGCTTATTCCCACCTCCACGCATTTGATCAATTTCCCAGCTTTCAGGGCTCCCAACACTTGGAGTTTGTCATTAATTCATGATCTAACGCTGGAGTATGGGTGTGAGTGCTGCTGGAATTATGGGTGTGAGTGCTACACCCGCCCTGGGGCGGATCTCCTGAAGGCAACACCAGGAAAGGCAGGCGGCTCTAGCGGCTGCCGCGCGCTCCTCCCTTTGTGCGCTTGCTGTTTTGCTGTTTGCTGCTGCTATGAGCTGCTGCTCTCTGCCACGCACCACTCCGCCTTGGAGCCAGCTGAGTATGGATTGAAGCCTCTGCAAGCTGTGAGCTAAACAAACCTTTCCTTCCTTAATTTTGTGCGTTGGGCATTTTGTCCCAGCAATGAGGGAAAACTGAGACAATGGGAGAAGCACAGACTTTGAGCTGGAAAGATACTTAGAGTTGGCCCTTAGCTTTATAGATGGGAAAACTCTATCCTTGATAGATGACTTCCTGAATTTGTATTAACTGAATAAAAAAAGGGGAGAAGAGAGAATATTACGAGACTCCATCAGCATAATAGGAACAAACAGAAAAGGAGCAGAGCAGAAGGCTGCCCTGTCTTCCCAGCAGGACCCTGCTGGGGACACGCTCCCTGACCGCACCCGACCCCAGCCCCAGCTCCAGCCCCAGCTCCAGCCCCAGCTCCAGCTCCAGCTCCAGCCCCAGCTCCAGCTCCAGCTCCAGCTCCAGCTCCAGGTCCCCAAGCTGCTCTGCCCTGCCGAAGGCTCGCTGTATGACAGCTTGATGCCTTCCACTGCCACAGGCTCTGGCTGCATGTTTTCCGGAGTTGAAAGCAAAGAGGGAAACTGATCGGTTTTCTGCCTTAATAAAACATGCTGCTAAGTCATCGCGGCGCGAGCCCACACTGCATAGTGCACCGGCCAGCTGCGCTCCGCCTTCCTCCTCCCGTGCAAATCGCCTCCTCTGGCTTGTCTCAACGTCCTGCTTCCTTGTTCCCACCTCCCGCCCACGCCCGGCCCAATCAGCTCTGCCACGTCGCGCAGACGGCACCAAGCCGCAGCAGCTCCAGCTGGCGCTCTAGGGCCCGTGGCTTCGCCAGGCGCTCGGAGCTCCACGTCTCCCACGTGGCCTTCCCCGTGACTGCAATAAAGCCCTCTTTTATCCTTCCTGTCTCTTTACTGCCCTGAAAAACCTAACGAGGTGTTTCATGATCTTGTATAGGTACACGGATCTTATATAGGTATCATCATTGATGAAATTATGGTGATTTCTATAGTGCATTCCCATCGGTTTACATTAATAACTACAATCTGTTACAAATACACTCCTTCATAAGAGAGTTGAAGAGATAGGCTACAGTGATTTTTTTTTCCAATTTCTTGCGTTCTATTTGTTTTTTTGACATCTTATAATCTAACTGTGCTATTCGTTATACAGAACCTATTTTAGATATCATGCTAGGTGGTATCGAAGTACCACAATTATGTATTACTACTTTTTCCCAAATCCATATCTAATATCGCACTCTGCCTGCCTGATGAGTTAAGTAACTATTATCATCTGGATTTTCCTTTCCCATCGCATCTGGAATTTGTAAAGGTTCCTAGGTACGCACGCACCTGGTGATTTTACTCAATCAAATAAGTTATGATAACCTGTAAGCCCTCCCTTATTCTAACGAAGCCATTGCTTCTACCTGTAAAATATCAAAAATTAAAATAAAAATTGAGGAACTTGCACACACATAATGTATGTAACTTGATACAGTTTTATTCTGGGCCTCTGTTGGAAAGGGCTTTTGCATCAGCTCTAATGTTAAAATGAAAACTGGAAATGCTTTACTGTGAAGAGCACCATTACTTGTGCTCCATGAAGAATGTGATTCTAAAAGGTGTGTTGTGACTACATTAGCTTGTTTTATAGTTCTGCAATTTTATCCCAGAATTCTTTATTTTATTCCCACACCGTGCCTATACAGGAGTGTTTCTTCACACTTTGAACGCCGCAGTCTCTGGTAGCATCGCAGCTCCGCCCTTCCGCACGCACCCAGCTGTGAGTCCTGCGACTTTGTGAGCGCACTCTGCACATGCTACGGAGCCCTCGCGGCCGCACCTGGCCCTCCGCTCCCGGGCGGGCTGGGCTTTCCCATCCCGGAGCCTTTCCTCCTCCTCGTCGCTGGCTGCTCACAGCCGCAGAGCCCCAGACATAAGCCTCCCGACGCACGAATACACGCGTGGACGCTCTATCGTGCCCCGGGACTAAGGATGTTTTAAACACATCTGGTACTTCGAATTCACTTTCTCTATGTTTTTATATTACTCCCTGTATCTGATACAAAGAGCAATTTAGGAAAAAGATGGCGTATGAGATTGTGGGAAATTGTTATTTCAATAAATCTTTCTGCCAAGGCATGGTAGCCTACAGTAATCCGTAAGGAAAATGTCAAATTAAAAACCGACCTTTAGTTCTTTATATTGGCCAAGGCTTTTCTGGGCATTTATTTTATTTGACTTTTTTTCAGAATGATTTTATGAGAGTAGCTCAGGGAACATTTAATATCTTTTTTTGGACATATTAAATAAAGCTTTTAGTTATACTGATATCTTCATAATGAATTATTGCAATTTCGAGTGATTGTGTTAATTTGCACACGCAGTCACCTTATGAGCAAAGCATTTTTAATTTCCTAAGAATTAGTAACTATGCACATTTTTATAGTTTTACTTTCTTTGAAGTCTTATTTAAAAATAAAATTAGCTTGTAGTCAGTGCAGGTGAGAACTTTAATCCTTGCAGAAGGTCCTCGCACTCGGTATTTCCAGCCTCATCCTGGCCCAGGGAGAGCGAAGCTGAAGCCCTGGTGCTGGGCCTTTCTTTCCTGCTTCTTCAAGACACTTGTCTTTAGCAGGCAGGGACAACACGTTGCCTTGAGTGAAACAACATAGAATTTCATATCGTTATCTTTCTTAATTCTAGAAAACCTATGTCTGGGAGTATATACACAGAACATAGCTTTAATAACATTAATTCTATATTTTACTTAACCCCATAAATAAAATATTATCATTTTAGTACTGTATATGAACAGCATACAACTGTTACTTAGACGGCTTACATTTTTTGACAACCTTCAAAATCAAGTGTGCACTTTGCCTCTATCGCATCTCCATCCAGTGCGGCCGTGTTTCAATGCTTGCTCACCTAGGTGAGTGTGTGCTTGGTGTTAAGTACTGCTGGCTGCTTCTCCTCTGCGGTGGTGGGACAGCCTGGAGCTGGCCCGTAGGGGCCAGTGGTCGCCAACCACAGGGCGCATCTGGGCCGGACTGCACACCAGGAACTCAACTTTAATTAGTCCCTGGTGTGAGCCTGGCCTTATTGTTTGCTGTGCTTTTAGGCAGGAAGAAGCCTGGATTCCCTTTCCTTAGATATCAAGCCCTGACCCTCTACTTCCAGCAGTGCTATGCAGACACTTTAAAACTGACAGAGCCAAAAATTCAAATGTCCCACACCGCCTTGCAGCACCAGACGTAAGCTCTTGGGTGCTGCTTTCCCACAGATCTCAGCATAACCAAAGCAAAGATGCCTCATTAAGATGTCATTTATTGCCATAACAAAGCGTGGAATTGAATAGTGTTGAAAATTGGCAGGCAAAATTGATTTTTCTTGTTTGAGGGTCTTTGTAATTACAAAATAACAGTGCTATTTCATTGATATGTTTCTATTTTCATTTTTAAGCAAAAGAATAAAATGGTCTTCATTATGTACAGCATAATATTTTGTGGAAGAGTTGGTTTTTTCTAGGTGTTCAATGCACTGCCTTACATAGTTTTCATTGCTACGCTAATCCCATGTAGTGTGCACTCCCTTAGCATTTTTAATGAATAAATTAATTATCCTTAGCTATAGTCAGTAGGCTATACAGTCAATCTATTGTACACACAAGTAGTGATCAAGATATACGATGAATACTTAAATGTTAAAACAATTATGGTAGAAAACCCTTTGCTATGAATCCTGTCAGTGTACTGCCCCTCCCTGGAAGGTGTTTACCCAGGCATTCTTGCCACTTTATAAAACACTCTGGAGTTACGTTCTCACGTGTTCAGGAGGTGTGATTCAAGTGACACCCGTGAGGAAGGCAGGCCCACACAGCCCTGAGGATTGTGCTCACCTCCTGGATCTGGAATGACGCCACTCGGTTCTCCCAAAGTCACAAGGGTTATGAAGGATTAATGTGTGTTGAATAACAGGGATCACTTACTGAAGTAAATCTTCTGTCTAAGAGACACAGAAGTAGCCCTGGAAAGTGGATTGTTCTAATAGACAAATATTTTCAGTGGCTTCAGGACATAGATGTAGCCCCAGCGATGGAACTGAAGACAGACACTGCCCAGGAGGAGTTCCAGAACTGCCTCAGAAAGTGGCTGGAATGGCCGGATAAGTGTGTTGCAAGAGAGAGGTGCTAGTGACAACATGTCTTTTTAGTGAAATAAATTTTAACATTCGACACAGTTTTCAATCATGCCTAATATTCCATCTAACAGTAATTCTGTACTTGAAGAAAATAATTTCAAAAGCAAATTTTTGTATCTTTGGTCCTTTTCTCTTGCACTCTAAGTAATGTTATTATCTGTTTTATATTGTATCTATGTCTTTTTCCTTATGAAATTTATTTTTTATGTTGATTAGAGTTACAGGAACAGAAATATTTATTTGCTTTGTTTATATGCTAATATTTTTAGAATGCTTAGATTAAAATTAAAAGAAAATAACTAAAATAAAACAAGCTTAGAATACAGACAACACTGTTACATATGACCTCGTAGGTAGCTTGCTAAAGGTAGTAAAGCACCCAGCGGTGTTTCAAGGAAAAGCATCTTGGGGGGCCTGACCCAGCCGAAAGCCTGGTCACAGCTGCAGGCACGATGTTATACCCCAGGCAGACCCTATGAAGCCATGCACACAATACGCTGACGGAAGCTGTTTCAGTGTTTAGTGTATTCCCAACACCTTACTAGCAAAGGAGACAAAGGAATGCAGAAACTTTTGACTTTCTTGCAGTCCTAAACATCACGAGATTTGACAGGATGAGACCCTAATCCAATACTGCCCAGCGAGTTTCTAGAAGTCAGTTCCCAAGCTACGGAGATAACAGGGGTGTGTGCGGGCTGGGGGAGGTACTAAATGGTGTTCTTTTTGGCAGCGGCTAAGTTTTAGAACAGTTTGTTCTGCATCTGTTATAACTAGATCGGCATCGCCCACCCAGGTGAAGGCAGAGGGTCGCCAAATGTCTCACCCCCCCCCATTTACTAAAAATATGTTACACGAAAGCGTCAGGCTTTTCACTGCTTATGGGGAGAGGGAAGTGAGAGGATGCAGTTCATACGGTCAGGCATCCACACTTTCAAGAAAAGCATAGTGCATTCAGCAGGGTGTGTGTGTGTGTGTGTGTGTGTGTGTGCCGAGGGCGAGTGCGGTCACAGGGGTGGGGACACAGAGGTGGGAGTGGCTTTTCACCTCTTTTAAAGGTTAAATTGTCACCTTTTAAAAACATTTTGTTCTTTATGTTTTTGAACAT